>APFE031533000.1:20077-58697 GCA_000404065.3 Pinus taeda
ATTAGTAACTCCGTTTCTGGATCTAGTACTTTAAAGTTTGATGATGTTTTCGGTGCTATCCTTAGCAAGGAAATGCGACGGAAAAGCTCCGGTGAGACATCGGGAAATGCTTTGAGTGTAGAGTCTAGAGGAAGAAAAATTGAAAGAGGAAAGAGCTCAGGATATCGCAGTAAATCAAAGAAAGGTAGATCCAAGTCCAGATCGGGGATAGTGTGCTGGAAATGTGGAAAGAAAGGACACCTAAAGAAAGACTGTAGATCTCGGAAGGGAAAAGAAGGAGATTCACAGAAAGAAAACAATCATGAAGAAAATGTGACAGGTGAGGTGTTACAAGATGCTTTGATTCTTTCTTTCGAAAATATTACTGATTCCTGGGTGGTAGATTCAGGGGCCTCATTCCATGCCACACTTGACAAGAAATATTTTCATGACTATGTTCAAGGAGATTTTGGACAAGTCCGTTTGGGTGATGATAAACCCTATAAAATTGTTGGAATGGGTAAGGTTCTTGTAAAACAAAAGAATGGAAACCAATGGCTACTAAAGGAGGTAAGGCATGTTCCAGATCTAAAGAAAAATCTGATTTCAACAAGGCAGTTAGGTGGTGAAGGTTGTGTGACAACTTTCACAGATAAAGCTTGGAAGGTCACCAAAGGAGCCCTGGTAATAGAAAAAGGCGAAAAGGTTGTGTATTGGCTTCAGAAAAATTCTTTTGTTGCCAAAGGTTATTTAACCTAGTAGACATAGAAAGCATTGATGCATAGTTTGTTCACAAATCTAATCTAAATGTAGCCAAAACAAGGTTCTACAAAGGTAGATAGATGAAGGTGAGGAAGCTGCAATCTGTAGCGGCCATGAAAGAGTTGTTGCAAGCGAAGAGACCAGAGGTAGAGGATCAGGAGGAGGAGGAGCAATTGTTGTTTTGGGATCCTTCGGCAGCAATAGAGAGAACTCGGAGTGTGTCTCGGTGAGGCCGTAAGCGAGAAAGGTCAAGTGGCATGGAAGAGAATGTTGATGCCATGGATATAGATCAACCAAACAAGAAGCATCGCATGTTATCACGCTCCAGATCTAGATCAAGGCCTCCTGGTGAAGTCACCCCAGGCAAGGGTTTCAAGGATTCATCTCAGAATTTAAAGGCACTTAAACTTGGAAAGAAGGCAGCAAAGAAACAAAACAAGGATGTACGCAATTGAGAGAAGATGGGTCAGAATAGCAGCGACAATAAACAAAAAAAAAATTAATAAAGTCAAAATTATTGCATGTAAATGGGCATACTACTGTAAGACCCGGTAAGGCATGTGTACCCCTGGGTAATCACCAGTAAAGTCTGGGTTAAACCTAGGTGATAGGGGTGATTTCGGGTTAACAATATCTCGAGTAAAAACTTTGAGGGGGGTAAGAGCTAGAGTGAGCGAGATTGTCTCACTTGGCAGGTTTGGCTGGAGTTATTCAAGGAACCCCAAGTCAAGTTTAAGGGGGGAATTGTTAGGTAAACTTGACTCAGGATAAAGTCAAAAGTTGACCAAGTTAAATAGTGATAATTTTGGGACACATGGTATTGTGCACCAATGGTATTCTACCTGTGGTATTATATGTAATGGAGCCTATAAAAGGCTCGAAGGACTTCATTGTAATGAAAAGGCCTGGAGGTGAGCGGTGAAGGCTCACTTGGCCTGATTGGCCAGGGTTTTGGCTAAGGATAATGAAATTTCATTATGATCGGTTTTTCCCCAAATTTGGAGTTTTCCCAGATAAACATGTGTGTTCATGTGTTTATGGTTATTGTTGGTTATTTTTTATATTTGTTCCTCTCAGTAATTCTCCGTAATTAATTTGTGTTCTTGGATAAATTTCTTAACAGTGAACATTGCTTTCCTTTCTAAATCATAAAATACTTTTCGTTATTTCTTATTGTTCTATGTTCTGGGAATATTTCTTTGCATATTTGGTATTCAGGTATCTTCTTGCAGGTCAAGAGCATAACACCCTATGATGATGTTGTTGAAGCCTACCAGCTCACATCGTGCATTCACTTGAGCATTTCTGTGATCTCATTGAAGATACTTTCCATCATTTTGATCCAGAACATCTTGACCAAGAACTATTACAACAGTGGAAGGCCCCACATGAATCGCCTATCGATTTTTGGTTCCACTTCCCTGATTTTCATTTTCAAGCTCCAAAAAGTGAGATGAAATTTCCTTATCTCTTTGATAGATTCAAGTATTGTCTTACCAAATTAGTTCATCCTAAGAAAAAGTTTGAGCCCAAGCCTCACTTAGCATACTTCAGCGATGGATCTATGCAATCACAAATAGACATGGTTACTATCACAAGTGACTATCCATCGTCCCCTCACCAAACAACTCCACCACTGCAGAGTGATCCGGGAGAATAGGCACACACATCTGTTCAACTGTCACATCTTCCCAACATCACTTCACTTACATTTCGCACAGATTTGGTTATGAGTCCATCGAGCTGTCGTATGCATTTTGTACCACAACCTCTGTCTTCATACTTGAATGATCCTCTGGATGATATTGTGTTGTGTTCTTCCATTTCGGACTCTACAACTCTTGTGAATGAGGATCAAGCCATCGATGGAGTTGGTGTTACACAACCAACATGCACTATCATTCATGAAGAGTATGATTAGGATCTTGAGCATCAACACTCAGCGAAGGATGACTCCTTTCTATCCGAGCCTCCTTTGTTCATTCTTAAACTCTTTAGTGAACCTGCCATCCATGATTTCTCATGTGTATCTCCACCTACAGATGCACCCATTGTTGATCACTCGCAGGACATACTAGATGTCAGTCCATCATCTGACAATGGAGAGGATAAATTATTCATTGAAAATCTACTTAACTTTTCATCTACCTTTTCCAGAAACACAGAGGGTGAATTTTTCCACTCGTCATCTACCCCTCTTTTTGGTTCATCAGATCATGAGGATGTCGATGAAATCATTGATTTTTCTGATCATAGTTGTCGTGATCTATTTTCTTTTGTATTCAATCACGATGGTGATTCTATCGCAATTGATTTTTTGAAGACACTAGTTTATGATGATCTATCTGATGATGAAGTCGAAACCCCCCAGACTATTAAGGAACTTCAGCCTGAGCTGATGTTATGTCAGTCCCTCACTGTCCTGAGGTTGGTTTCACTTCTGATCAAGAAATTGTTGAAACACCAAAGGCTCCTCATCACTCATCTATATGCATTGAAGATCAATATCACACATAGATCATACTTCCTCCACTCGATCTACACGAACCCATAACTCATGCATTGGAGGAATCTTACATTGTAGGCACATGAGCACGACACAAGTTTTCCTTGTTTCTTTCGTTTGCTTGCATGTAATAGTCAAGAGTATGTGTATGTTTCTCAGTTTCACATAGTGTCGAAAAACACCGTGATAAGTCCATGGACTGCATTGCATGTACCTGCACTCAATTGTGTTCCATGGAAACATTGAAACATGGAGTGTGTTTGTCTTCATTGTTATAACTTTCTTGTTTGCTGGTTCACACAACCGGGTTGCTTACAAACCATGCCTTCACCAACATGGGTCAATCGATGCACCTCTAGATGCATTGGAAGTATCAGTTCATGTGATCAGGCCCATGCATCGTTAGCTTAGGAGTAGGAGTAGTGTTTTCTTTTGGTTGTTTGCTTGCATGCTTGTTTTCTTACTTACTTCGGATGATTGTTTGTCTACATGCATTTTTTCATTCCACTTTTCTTTCGCATTCACTTATTCTTCTTTGTTTTTTGTTTGTTTTCTTGTTTTGCACTCATAGATTAGTTTCACATGAAACTGTGTGTGACTCTTGAAAAAAGCTAGGTAAAGTACAAGAGGACTCGTAATGTTACCAATATTTGGTTATTTGTTGTCTGCTCTCTTATGTAATAACTTGTTATCTTCATTCCATGATACGTCGATCGAAAATGCATATTGTTCGAAGTGAACCATGGTAAAAACAGAACACTTGCACGCTAACTAGTGTCACCTACTCTAGTCGGTTGTTTTTACGTTAACCCTTACAAGCTTAGTCAAGTAGAGTAAGGTGAGGGGGGAAACCTTAACAGGAACATCAAAGGTATATAATAAAATACTTCTCTAAAGGAGCAACCTCTTCTACTCTCAATAAGTCAGGATCCCTCTTCCGCCTCTGAAATGAATAAGTGTTATGCACAGCTATGAAAAATGAAAAGTGAAAAATTTCAAAATGAAAAATGAATAAGGCGAAAGAAGAGAAAGGATTCCTATGTAAAGAGGTGATACAAGTAACTCTACCAGGGTACTGACCAGGCTTGCTGGCAGTGGAGTGATTCTTGTGTTCCCGCGTGACTCCATCAAGATACTATCCAAGTCTACTGGGAGCGGAGTAGCACTAGAGATGAAACTCAGACCCTGATGACTATACTGTTTGTGACTGACCAAGAGCTTCGTAGATGCTACATCTTACAATCAAGCAAGTGTGGAAACCAAGACAAACTGAGAACTGAGCAATACTTTTGGAGGTTTTAGACTTGCTTTTCATGAACAAGGTCTATTCAGAGAGTTGGATTTCTACTAGTGTGTCGTCAAGTGTTGTTGCAGCTACAACCACCCACCAAAAAGTTTCCTTAACTTCATTTTTCAGCCTCCCTACCAACCATCCTCAATAGCATGTCTTGTACTATCGAGTACACAAGCTTCAGTGGTTTTATAGCAGATTTCTAGCATGCGCATGATAGCTTATTGCAACCCCCTCACAAGTTTTTTCTATGGACTTGGTCCAGCTGCAAGCTGAGCAACTCCCTCAAGAAATTGCGCAATTCTAGAGGGGAACCAACCTTCCCTCCAGAAATTGCGCAATCCTATCTAACATCCCACTAGGCTCCACAATTGCACAATTTTTCCTATCAACCTTCACTCAGAAAAATTGTGCAATCTATCCTAGCAAGACTTCCCAACCCAGAAATTGAGAAATTATGGGCAACAGTCAGCTTCTCAGCCCAGGAATTGTGCAACCCCTTTGGGTAGTCAACCCATCTCCCTCCCAGAAATGCCCAAATTTTTCCCTCTATCAAGCAGGTTATTGCGTGTTCCATTCAGTTAACTGGTTCCACCCAGGACCTAGGAAACTTGACTTGGGTTTCTTTTTCCCCAGATAGCAAAAAGAAACATGCAAAAAGAATCCCTAGATTTTAGGGAGCTATTTTTAGGATTTGGATGTTACATGCAAAGATTGTTTTAGAATCTTTCCTCCATGTGTCTCTTTTTCCTATATTTGTGGCATGCACATCATCAGCCTCAAACTTATTTATTCCATGCTTTAGAGCTAACTTATTTTTATTGACCTTGGAGCTCTGATAACCCACAAAACATCCACGAGTCTTTGACACATCCAGCGTAGCTATTTACGGGTAAGTCCTCTTAACTTGACTTTTGCAACATTTCTATCGCTTTTTCTATTTTAGCTTATGTGAGTGTTGCTTGCTTGATTTTTTTGAATGATTGGTGTCATTTGCATTCATATTAGCTTGTGCTAGCACAGTTTCATTTTTCATTAGCATCTCACTGCTGTCGCATGCATGACACTGTTTTGCAGGAATGGTCACTGATTCGGCAACTCACTTCACCCACATGCATGTTGTTCTATTTTCTGAATCTCCCATTCACTATTTTCATGCATGATCATTCACTCTTTCTTACAATCATTATTGCCATGCATTCACTTTCACATTTCCTTTTAGTTTCCCGACAGTGGGTTTGGGAAACCTCGGCCTGGACTCTACCTCACGCATTATGGAATCCTGAGAGGGAAGGCTCTGCCTTCCTCTCAGAAAATGGCCAATTCTTCCTAGTGACTGTCCTCCAGTCTTGCATTGTGAAATTCTAAGAGGCAATGACTGTTGGCCCAGAAAATTGCATAATGCAGTCACTGAGCTTGCAACCGTTGCCAGTAGAAATTGTGCATTGAGCAATTCCGACAGCCACCAGGATAGTGTAGATTGTGCATTATGAAATTCCAGTAGCCAGCTAGCCTCCCAGTAGCCCGATTTTCCCTTTTCATAGTTCCAATAGTCAGTCTCTTGGCCTCCCAGGAAAAATTCAGCAATCCTTGCCAGTCAATCCCCAGGTCTGTTGCATGTTGTTCCTAAAGTTTTCTTTGGTTTTAGCTGACATATTTATTACCATGGATGCCTCTATGTATCCAGATCTAGTAGGTTTTTGTCTTCTTCTCAATAGTTACGAATCAACGTCTAGGAGAGTAGGATCAAAGGACATTGGCAGAAGTGCAACTGGAGCAACAATTGAGCGAGTGTCTACAAGTCTGCCATTTATGAAGACACCAAGCTGATTTTAGATAAGGACATCAAGATGAAATGGAAAGAGGTCAATGATGTATTTCCAAGCACACTTAGGGAAGATCTCACAGACCACCAAGTCTATGTGAACATCCACAAGTTTGGCTTGTACCAGATTTCATGCAGGTATCTCGTTCTCCCATGCACGAACATGATACATTGGATTGTCTCATACACTGATCCCAAGACGATGACATTGAGCAATGCTAATGGGATGAAGAATTCTACCTTTAGGGAATAGGATTATGAATAGATGTATCATATGTTGAAGCCTGTGATCACCATGGATACACCCCTCTATATACCCGATAGCAATGGCAACTCCAAAGATATCTTGAAGAACTGGGCGAAGGAGCTGGTCGAATTCAAGATGACACCCAACCAGGTCTACAAGAGGAAGATATTGACGAAGGCATATTAGTACTTTTTTATATTTTCATGTCTATTGTATGGCCTAGAGAGCATGAAAACCTTCTTGTAGAGTTCGATGACTGCATTAGATCAAGTATGCAACTGGTTCGACATGTTGACTCACCAGCTAAAGGAACATGTAACAAGAGCTCTAAAGGTGCCCAAAGGTCATCAGATAGAAATCTACATGTCCACTTACATCTTGGATATAATCATGAACATCAGTGGAGACCTCTATGAGCACTTATTGTAATATGTTGTTCAAACACAGTTTCAGAGGAGTTATCACATAGTTGTCCAATCATTTTTTCAACCTAGTGTACAATATTATATTTGAATGGCATCCACCAATAATCTTCAAGGAAGTAATAGAGGCAAAGATTGATATAGCAGATTGGTATGTCTCACCATCCGACACCCTCAAACGGATGTATAGCATGGAGAATCCTCCACATGTTTTACCAAAGTTTGTCTTGGACAAACTCGTCATGTAGGAAGTATCATATCACATCTCAGCAGGATTGTCAGCTCGGATGCACTGGAAACGGAAGGCACCTTGGCCTGATCTTCTGTTGTGGATCGAGTTGTACGAGATACAAAATTTCAGTGATGAGGATGTCGAAGTAGAGGAGATCAAGAAATATCCATTTGATGCCCCGAGCTTCAATCCATATGACCCACATTGTCTTGTGAAAGACCTCTTCATGAGATTACAGTTTACTTGGATCCATGGGGCATGTCATTGGGCAGAGGAAGACCCATGGAGATATTTTTGACCTCGCTATGGAATGGTTAGCAAGGAAGCGTGAAGCAACATCTTAGAGAGCACTAGCAGGAGCAACAATAGAGGTAAACATACCAGTGCATGACAAAGGAAAGAGGAATATCATCGACAACATGGAGGAGGAAAAAAGTTGCAAGTTCGAAGTAGACCCACTTTTTCGGAAAGTAGCTTTGGCAATAGAGGCAAAGAGGCAACATCGTGAAAAGAGGAACATGCAAAGGTAGAGAGAAAAATAGAGAATGGAGGAAATAAAGAAGGAGTTGCATGAGTTGAAGGAGCAACTCTGAAAGGAATCGGAGCTACATACATAGGAGAAGGAAGTGTAACAGGAATAGGTATAGTAGGGGGCTCAACATGTACAAAAAGATGAAACTGCACATGTACAAGCAGTCGACTCATTCGAAGAGCTGACATTAGGCAAATAGGGTGAGACATCGCAAGAGTAGGAATTTTCTCAAGAGATTGAACAAGTACATGATCATATGGATACAAACATGGAGCAATAGGAGTTAGAGCAAGACATCGACCTCATTCGTCACCACAACGAGGTTGAACCACCAACTTCACCGGATCCAGATGTGGAGCAGGTACCAAGTGATCAAGGAGACACTGATATCCTTGGAGACAATCCGAAGGAGGAGATGCACAACATCTCATTCGATGAGTCCCAACATAGAGTTGTGCAATATCACAATGTCGACTCCGGATGATCACACATATCCTATGCAATTTGAGGAAAGAGTGATCATCTCTGACCTACCCAAACATCAAACAACATTGGCTGATGCTACCAAAGCATATTCAGAAGCCACTAGCTCAAGTGTTCACTTCCTGATAGCTAAGAATGAGGAAATGGCTAAGGAGTTATAGACAACCAAACAAGGAAGAGAATTGACTACAACATCCACCTGAGGAGAGTTGAAGAAGGTGGTACTGGATGAAGTATTATCCCTTGAAACAATTATGCAGGCGTTGTATTCCAAGTTTGGTACCATGCATAAGGCAGTTGTCCATCTCAATGGTTAGGTGCTGTGTTGTGCTAGGAGAGCATGTATCTTGTTGAATGTACATTCTATTGTTGATTACATGTAAACATGCACAACGAGATTCAAGGGAGCCCGATACACTTTCATAAGATGATAAAGTCTAAATTGGTCAAGTTAAAGGCATGCATGCAAAGTTAGATTCGAAACTATGGATATCTCCCACAACTCATCACTAGTCTACATGCCTCCCATGCACAGGTATTTAGAAGTATGGATGTTGTTGTGCACACATATGTGATCCCATCTATTGGGACACTTGTACTTGGGTAGATTATGGAGATTAGGAGGAGGAGATAATTTAGGGACTTTCTCCCTACTACAGGAGGATCAATATTGAATAATAGATCAACAAGATATTCTCAAATTACTACACAACTTCTATAGCTCCAATGATTGAGAAATCTAGGAATGAGTTCCCAGTCATTTAATGTAGATTCATAGTATTGGGAACTAGATCCACTAATAAGGTATTTTGGAGCGGAAGTATTCCTCCTTTCATGGGGAATTATGCCTAATCATTTTATATAAGTACCAAGTCAAATTTTCCTCTAGGGGTTGATTTTTTTAGTCTTCTTGTGGACAGAACTTGCATTTTTGATGCCCCACTATAATTTCTCATAGGGATGTAACCCTATTGATGGAAATAATGAATATTGGTGCCTTGTTCAGGCTCTAAATCTTGGTATCCTTGATAATAATCTAATTTTCCTTGGGCTTGGCCATCCCTTCTCTATCATTTACTTTTCTACATTTCACTTATTCAAATGTATCTCTTATTCTTGTCCTTTTATATTTATGCATTTAGTATTAATGATTTCTTGTTGTAGCATTGGGTTCAACGGTTGAAGTAATTTATTTTACAGGATCACAAGAATTATTTAATCCTCGAAACAAATTTGGAAGGTCATAGTAATCATTGAGCTACTTGGATTAGTTTGCTTATTCCCAAATCTATATTTCTAGAAGTCACTTGTGGCAAATAACAATAAATTTATGTAATTTTTTAGAACATGCTAACAAGCTTTAATCGATTTGATTCTACTTGAACCAGATCACATAAATAGTCTATTTAATAAAAAAATTACCATATTGAATTTTCACTTGATTGGCTTAGGCATTTGATAGATTTACTAGCTCACTAGTTCTTGGATTTCTAGATTTTAGACTAGTAATTTTCTATTGTTTTTTAGTATGGGTTAAGAGAGGTGTTTTTGAGTGATTCCACATGGAATGGAGACCTAATACATCCTATTCAATAAAAAGAATTGTCCCATCCAATTTGGATTTTATTTTAATGGTCATTTAATGAATTATCACTTCCTTCTAGTAAATTTGTAACATCTTGTAGTTTCCCGAGTACTCTTCCAACATGTATATACATGCCCAGATTTGCTCAAAAGGATTGGATTTGGTCCCTTTCGGTTGAATCATTACCCCTAGGATTTAAATCAATGATTGAGGAAGAATGAAAACCAATTACGACATACCTTTTTACAATGTAGATTAGGCCTATTTATTTGAATTCATGCTCTTAGGCTTTCAATTACAATTTTTTGTTCTTGACTAGGATTAATTGCTTTTCCAAAGTAAAATTTCCATTTATGAAATTATTTTAGTATTTTATTTCCTTACATTCACTCCACTACACCATGAAATCAAAGGAAATAAATATTGTATGCTTCACATATAGAGTCGATACCTCTTATGTTTGTAGGAACCTCGAGTTCATAATTAAACTTGGCAGCCTTGGGTGTTGCAACATTTTTGTTGCAATACTGAGGCTCATTTATTTTTTGGCATCATTTCTAGGGAGGTTTCAAAGTATGAATTGTTTTCTCCCCTATTTGATTCATTTCTTTTACTTTCTACATAAACACAATAATTGCATTAGGCATATTTCCTTTCAAAAATAGAAAATTGCATTGCATTAGAATTCTTATTCAAAAAAATAATTTAAAAATACTTCTCCAACACCAACCACCTCAACTTGATCACGTGGTGTAGTAAGATCAACATCACCTCTCATTTTTATATGTAGAAGAAGAAGAGGTGGCAAAGAAGGAAGAATAAATGGATGGAAATGATGGCAATGTAGAAGATCCTCTTGGATTTCCCATTCAAGATACTGATGTTAGTGTGCACATGAAAACAATCCCTCCATCATTTCTTCCAAAATTTCATGGTATAAGGTCTAAGGACCTGGAAACATTTCTCTTTGAATTTGAAATTTTTTGTAGATCTTATGGTTACTTATTAAACCCTCAAAAATTGACATTCCTTCGAGAAACATTGAAGGATAGAGCTCTTAAATGGTTCATGAGTTTAGGGACTAATTCAACAAGGTCATGGAATGAGATGCAAAAGATACTCCTAGAGAAATATGAAGATCATGATCTTAAAGAAGAAATATTGAGAATGAATCAAAAGTAAGATGAGAGCCTTGAGGATTTAATAGATAGGTTCATGTATAATGTTAAGAGGGAAAAACTACATCATTTAGGATCTGACACACTAAAAATCCACTTACTTAGAACAATTATGGATGAGTGGATTGACATCCTTGATCTCATGAGTAGAGGTGATGTATACGAATTATCATTTGAGGAAAGTTGTGAAACATGGAAACACATGTCAAGAGGAAGCGAAAAATTAAGTAACTCAACATCAAAATCTGTAAATCAAGCTAAACTTGGAAATTTGTTTGATGACTTTAAGACAAAAATTATTAGCAATATAACCAAACAAGTAGAAATATTAAGAATTCAAGATGAGGAAAAATAAGATGTTGATATTTCTATTGTCCATGTAGAATCACATGCTCTTAAATTCTACCCCTCATTACCAAGGTTGAAGGAAGTTTACCAAGAGGGCAATGGACCAAGTCAATTGCCAATGCAACTATGTTATGTAGCCCCAAGATGACCATGACAACCTATTCAACCTCATATGATGCAAGAGCCTAATTCACAATTTCAAGCTTATGCATATCCATCTCAAATTAATTAGAACACACCCTTTCCTTGGCAACTTGGGCCATCTCAACCCCAAAACCAATCTTGGCAACAAGGTTGGCAAGGAACTTAGGGAGCCATCCACAATGTCCTTGATATTTTCCTCAATATCCTCCATACTTAACTACATGTTAAACCTACTGTCCACCTCCTCCATAACCACAACCCCAACCACATCCATCTCAAATATCCACTCCCACTCCACTACCTGTACCACCATTTCCAAACCCAAACAAGGAAGTAGCTCAACCCACTTACAATGTTGAGGCACAAAACTTCCAAACATATCCTCTTGATCTAAATGGTATTCATCTGAGATCGGGAAAGGTATTGCCAAAAAGAGATTTTATTGTTGTCATTGAAGGACAACATGTTGAAAAATAAGATTCAAATGAGAAGGCCAAAGAATTGTGGGCTGCACTTGACGAAGAGAGGACACAAAAATAAAAGATTGGGAAAGCTCCCTCATGTTTACTATCAAATCCTTTATGTGTTCAAGATAATAATCAATAAAAATAAGAATATTTGAATTTCATGGAAGAAGAAGACATCCAAGATGATCCAAATTAGCAAATGGACCAGGCACATCACAACTATATTGAAATATGGTTCCAGACACTCACTAAGTTGCATCAATAATCTCTTCTTCAATTGTTCTTGATATAATCGAAGTCAAAGCATTTGGTGTCTTACATTCAGGTACATGTCAAAGAATATGTTTTGAGCCTACACATGATTTTATATGTCATCTATTTATGAAAATAGCTCCATTGCATGTATTCGTACACTTGAAATCATTTCATTTTTTCAAGTAGAGTAGGATAGGAATAGAAAAAAAAAATAAAAAAATAAGAGAAAAGATAAAATATTAGGTGAAAACTTCCTTTGAGGTGCCTGAGATTGGTTCATTGATTGAAATCCTCCATGAGGTAGTCAATGGGTTGGAAAAAAATAGAAAATGAAAAGATTGTAGGTGAAAACCTCCTTTGAGGTGCCTAATCAGACCTACTAGTTGAAAACCTCATTGAGGGGGCTAGTAGCCTTAGAATAAAAAAGAAGAAAAAATAAGAATCTTTGCTCCATGTATCTCTCTCTCATGAATGTAGGTGTTCTCCAACCTCTAAAAGCAATAAAAACAAGTTATCCACCAAACGAAAAGTTGATCAAAAGCCTAGTCAAAGCAAGTCAAACTTTGAATTTATCCTCATTTGCAAAAATGTTAAATGGGGAGATTCATATGGATGAAGGTAACATGCCCAAACAATTTCACCAAATTCCAGTGCACAATTTTTTAGAAATTAACCTCCATCACCTACAACCATTTTTAATATTTTTTTCGATTCATGCATCCATTGGCCAATATATGTTTATGGGGAGGTGCATGAGGATAATGGAAAATTTATCAAAAAAAATTAGGTCAATCCATTCCACTGTTTATGAGATATGGACAAAAAAAGTCTGCTACAGGAGGTTGTCTTGAATTACTACAAGAAGATCCTCTAGTACTAAAATATGGCCGAGAAGAAGCTAAAGGAGGCAATCTAATTCGAGAAAGGGGTCAAAAGGTAATGTATTCATTATGGAAGGTTGATATAGGTCCCCCAACACCACTTTAATCACTCATACATTCCATATAACCAAAATTCATCCTCAAATTCCACTCTGCATTACAAGAAAAAAATCAAAAAATACTTTATCATCAACCTTTCCACCACCTACACCACCTCTTGATGATCTTAACTATGTCCATATACTTCCTGTGAATTTCAATCAATCCCAGATGCATCAATGAGGTCTTGAAGAGAATTAAATAACTCCTATAGGAAGAGGATTCCTCTTATAAGAAACCTACATAGTTACAACAGAACTCAAAATCAATTCTGTTTTCACTCACACATCAGAAGATCTAGCCTCTTAGCAGTACAGGATCAATGGCCTCCAGGAGAGTAGGATAAAATGACACTGGTAGAAGTGCAACTGGAGCAACAGCTGAGCAAGTGTCTACAATTTTGTCAATCTATGAAGACACTAAGCTGATCATAGACAAGGACATCAAGTTGAAATGGCAAGAGGTCAATGATGTATTTGCAGGCACATTTGGGGAAGATCTTGAAGACCGCCAAGTCTATATGAACATCCACAAGTCTGGCTTGTACTAGATTGCATGTAGGTATCTCGTGCTCCAATTTGCAAACATGATACATTGGATCATCTCACTCATTGATCCCGAGACGATGACATTGAGCAATGTCAGTGGGATGAAGATTGCTACCTTTAGGGCACATGATTACGAACATATGTACCATATGTGGAATCCCGTGATCACCATGGATACACCCTTTAGCATACCTAGTAGCATTGCCAACTCTAGAGATATCTTGAAGAACTTAGTGAAGGAGCCAACCAAATTCTGGACGACACCCAATCAGGTCTGCAAGACGAAGGTACTATGGAAGGCGTATCAATACTTGGTCATCTTTTCTTGTCACTTGTATGGCCAAGAGAGCACAAAAACCTTCCTGCAAAGATGGGTGATCACATTGGACCAACTGGCCAGAGAAGGCAAAGCATGCAACTAGTCTAACATGTTGCCTCACTAGCTAAAGGAACAGGTAACAAGAGCTTGGCAGCTACCCAAAGGTCTGCAGGTATAAATATACATGTCCTCTTACATCTTGGATGGAATCTGTGCTCATCAAGAATTCCCGAGCTTGAAGTGGGCATGGACATTGACAGAGACCTTTGTGAATAGCTATTGTAAGATGTTGTCAGAATGCAGCGTCAGAGGAGTTATAACACAATGGTCTGATCATTTTGCCACCTTGGTGTACAATATGATATTTGAACAACATCCACCCTACATGTCGAAGGAATCAATGGAGGAACTGATTCATATAGTAGATTGGTATGCTTCACCGTCCAATACCTTCATACATATGTACAACATGGAGAAGCCTCCACATGTTTTGTTTAAGTTTTCCTTGGAAAAACTCGTCATGTAGGAAGTATCATATCACATCTCAGTAGGATTTTTAGTTAGATCGCACCAAAAGAAGAAGGAACCTTTTCCCGCTCTGCCATTGCAGATCGGGTTGGACGAGATATAGGATTTCAGGCATGTGGATGTCATAGTAGAGGATATGAAGAAATATCCATTCGATGCCTGGAGCTTCAATCCATATGACCTGCATTGTCTTATGAAATAGCACTAGACGAGAGTACGATTTACTTGGATCCACGGGGCATGTCATTGGGCAGAGGAAGACCCATGGAGATATTGTTACAGCTTCTCCAGACTCAATGAATCAGTCGGCCTCACCATGGAATGGTTAGCGAAGTAGCATGATGCAGAAACCCATAGATCACCAACAACAATAACACTAGAGGTAAACATACTAGTGTGCAACAAAGGAAAGACGAAGATTGTTGACAACATCGATGAGGAACAAAGCTACATGTTTTGAGCATACCCACTTCTACAAAAAGTAGCTTTGGAAATAGAGGCGAAGAGGAAACATCGTGATAAGAGGAACGTGCAGAGGTAGAGAGAAAAATGGAGAATGGAGGAAACATAGAAGGAGTTGCATGAGTTGGAGGAGCAACTCCAAAAGGAACAGGAGCTATGTAGATAGGGGAAGGAAGCCCAAAAGGAACAAGTATAGTAGGGGGTGCAACATGTACAGACAGATGAAACTGTGCCTATACAGGTAGTCAACTTATCTGAATAGCTAGCATCAGGCAGTTAGGGTGTGCCATTGCAAGAGTAGGACTCTGCTTAAGAGATTGAACAAGGACTTGAGTACATGGATACTGACATGAGCAACAAGAGTTAGAGCAAGAAGTTGAACTCATGCAGCACCACCAATTGGTTGACCCACTAGCTTCACCGAATCTAGAAGTAGAGCAGGTGCCAAGCGACCAAGAAGACACTGAGATCCTTGGAGGAAATCCAAAGGAGGAGATTCACAACATCTTATTCGATGATTCCCAACATAGAGTTGTGCAATATTGCAGTGTGTCAGCTCTGGATGATCACACATCTCTTGCACAATTTGAGGAAAGATTCATAGTGTCTGATCTGCACAAAAATCCAACAGCATTGACCGATGCTACCAGAGCATATTCCAAAGCCACTAGCTCAAGTGTCCACTTCTTGATAGCTGAGAATGAGCAAATGGATAAGGATTTATAGATGGCCAAGTAGGGAGGAGAATTGGTTACAGCATCCACCCAAGCAGAGTTGAAGAAGGCAATACTAGATGAAGTATTGTCCCTTGAAACAAACATGCAGGCATTGTACTCCAAGTTTGGTACTGTGCATAAGGCAGTTGTCCTTCTCAAGAGCTGGTAGCATATATGTGCTAGGAGAGCACATATCTTGTCAAATATACATGCTATTGTTGATTACATGCAAACATGTACAATGAGATACAAGGAAGCCCCACTACACTTACCAAAGGTAATGAAACCGATAGTGGTCAGGCTGAAGGCACGCATCTGGAGTCGGATCCAGAACTATGAAGATCTCTCGCAGCTCATCACTAGTCTATAGGCTTCCCATGCATGAGTATTCAGGAGTATGGATATAGTTCTTTGCACACAAGTGATCCCATGTATTCAGACACTCACCCAAGTGAAGACAAAGGCATAAGTATGACCAGAGCTTGATGCGTACTATGATGAGTTGATGTGCATAACCACCAGCCCATACTTGGTGATTAGTGTAGACACCATACACAAGCATGTTGTTGGTCTGCCCACACTCAAGATAATGATGCACATGTTATCAGATGAGTTGGATAGAGGAGCTCGAGAAGTGTACATAGATGCTATGGAGGCAAGAGTTTGTTTCCAGAAAGATGTCACCTTAGAGTACACACACACAATTGAGACTATCGATCTTGGCATTTGTTCGCTACTATCAACCACCAGGAGGATGTCAAAGAGCTAGTCTTCTCATAGTTGTCTAAGTCATAGTGATGTCCTGGATGGATTTATCAAGCCTATTTTGTCTCACATGGGTACATGTGCATATTGTATGTAATGTCTTATCAAGTGTAAGTTCAAGTGTCGATAGTTGGATGTAATAGTCATAGAGTAGATGAAGAGTTATGAACTATCATGAAGGGGAATGTCAAGGGCCATTGCACCCTTTGCTACATATAGTCCTTAATAACTCACTATAGAAGATTTTGGTCAACTAACCTTCCAATAGGAGTATCTTCGAGAAATCTTGGACAATATTGTAATGATCATTGGCTTCTCCACTGTGTCGAGCTAGTATATCTCTTTGGAGGAGCAGGTGGTTGTGACTATAACATTCCTCTATCAGAACTAGTTATTGGACATGGATGTATTGTATGAATGGAACTTACACTTCTTAATATAATTGATCCAACACATTTCATGCATATTTTGTTTTGTATTCCAGCTATCTTGTTTACTCTAAATGATATATGTATTTGTTTCCTTACACATGCATGTATGGACTATTTTGTATAAATATGTATGAATCTTACTTAAATGTGTTGATTGGTTTAGCCATCAATTTGGATTTCTCACTAACTTTCTTTCTAGTTTGTGATGCATCTTCACTCATTTGTTCCCTTCCAAGCTGCATACTATTACAAGTTTCCAAGGGGTACACTCATCCCACTTTCTATGTGTTAAAATAGTTCCTACACCTTCCATGACTTTCTGCAAGTGTCACACCCTTGCTACGAACAGGGACATCTTACATGCCTCTATGAAAAACCACAGTCAAGGTAATACCATACGACCCACTGTTGGGACTCCTACACCAAACAGGTTGAGGTCTAATTGGGACTTCTTATCAAGGACATCCCCTAACATGTTGGCGGGTTCATCACCATCAACACTATCACACATGTGAAGAGGTATGAATTTGCAGTTCGAGTTGTAAGGAAAATGGGGAAGGCCAAAATCACATAGATAGGAAGGAAGGTTGAGACATTGTTTTGGAACATAATTACTTTGAGTTATGTTGACTTTGCATGGTTAAAGGCTTGTTGATTTAAGCATATTTATCTTGATTAAGAAAGACTATTTGGAAGCCTGAATTGGTGGATTGGATGAAGTATTATTTTTGTTCAAAGGTCTTAGTTGCCTCATTTGATTTGGTTCTAAAGGAAGAGAAGATAATTTTTGGGGTTTCCCTAGAAGAGGGTTTTTCTCCTTGTTGAGAGCCTACATACTATTTCAGTTGTTGTCTTGATATTCATGATTTTATTTTAATATTTTATTGATGATAAGAAGATAAAATAAGAAATCAAATACATCATAAGTAATTCTAAAGATAAGGAATATTTTCTACCTTTCTGAATTCCTAACATTTTCTAAGGCATTGCTTTTGAGGGAGATATGAGTTACTAAAAGCACAATATGAAGTTTGTTCATAGGAATATCTAAAGGAGGTGATTGAAGTTATGAATTAAAATATATTTTTTTGCATTGTAGGTTAGATTTATTGTGGCATACTTATTGGAACGTATCCAAAGTTGAATATGTTTAGGTAGAGATAACAGTGATTGTATATTGTTGTATTTGAGTCACTATCCCTAGTACAAGAGCCCGGTAGTTTTCTTCATTCTTTACTCTTGAGGGTGGCAGGATGGTGTTAGGGAAGGAAGTTCTAGCTTCCTTCATGAGGTGTCCACCTCTTTCTAGTGGGAGCTAGTAAATATGGGGTTGTATCCCTTCTAGTTGTAGTTGCTAAACTAAAAGTTGTAGCTTCCTTCAAATAACAATAATTTGTATATATATATTCCTTTGGTGTGATGTCATTGGCTAATGATCTTAATACTAAATTTTAAGAATAAGTGAAATATCAATTCACCCCCGCAGTATTTCCAACAATACCTTTGAAAGTTATCTATTATCATCCCTACCCAAAATTTCCCTACAAACTTGGAGTTTTGGGCCTCTCTAATCAATTGTAATCACTCACCTTTAGGTACACATAGCTTGGGCATCCTATAGAATAAATCATCCTTGACTTGGTAGTCAATGGTGCTACCATCATTGTGCACATGACTCTGACTCTGCCACAACTAAGACACCTCCTTTAAATCCTCATCGTTTGAATACGCCTTGCTTTATGCATCATGGATGAATGGCTCCATGTGCATCAGATTCGCCAAAGTTGTGATCATTGATGTGTGTTCCTTGAGCCCTAGTTGTTTGTGTTTTCCTTCTTTTACATGATCACCAAATGAAAGTGCTATAGAAACCCCATCCACTTGTAATTCTCATTCTATAGCTTATTCTAGGTCTATAGGTACTATAGTGGCTAGTGATCCATGTGGATTATAGTCTTCTTTCCTATCCTAAAGTGTTTCCACTTCTTCATACCTTGCACTAAGGCATAAATCTCCTTTTCATTGGTAGGGTAATTAAGAAATTCCCCATGAAATACTTCAAAATGATAGCATAGATTCCTTTCTCCTTGTATGAACATGACTCCCATAACATACCCACTTGCATATGTCTCCACTTCAAAGGGATACTGAAAGTTTGGTAATGACAAAACTAGTGTTTGACTGGTCTTCTTTATCTACTTAGAGGCTCTTCAGTGACCCTTTCCCCACTAGAAAATCTTTCCAATTACTATTATGGAATGGAGTATCTCTTCTACCACTAAAAGTGAGGCTACGAATTTCCTCAAGTATTGTGCTACCCTAATGAAAAACCTAACCTTAGAAACATTAGTAGGAGCCGACCATTTCATGATGGACTCCATCTTGGGAGCATCTATTTTTATCTCTCCTCCACCTATCGCAAACCCCAGAACAAACTCACACTTATTGAGATTTGCTAGTGGTTTGTGATTCCTTAATGTCTCCAACTCTTGTGTCATACGTAAGATGTGCTCCTCCCAAGTAGCACTATATCCTAGTATACCATCCAAATATACAATAACAACTAAATTTATAAGAGGGAACAATATATCATTCATTAACCTCAGAAATATAGTTGGTGCATTTCATAGGGAAAATGACATGACTAACCTCATGCAAATGTTTCTTGGTTTTGAAGGTCATCTTCTAGGTACCTTCTTCTATGACTTGAAGTTGGTGATATCTAGACTTTATGTCAAACATGGTGAAGTATTTTTCTTGTTGCAACAGACATTGTAGATCATGTATTATAGGCAAGGGATACATGTTATCAAGTGTAATTTTTTTCAACACCCTATAATATATACACATTCACTATGTCCCATCCTAATTTAGAAATATGATGATGGGTGACCCACATGGTGACATACTTGGTCGAATGACACCTTGTTCTAGTATTTTCTACAATATGTCCTTCATATTAATTTCTTCTATAATAGACTTCATATACAACCCAATGTTTGGAATTGTTGATTATGTCCATGGCTAGATCTCATGTTCCACTTTTATATTGGGTGGTATCCCTTTAAACTCTCAGAACACATCCCTCTATGAATGTAGCAACTCTTACATTTTTTTCATTCTCAGTGCACCCCTTGAAGAATGTATTTCTTCTTAATGACTCTTCTATAGATTGATTTTCTCTTAAAAATAGTCAAACATACTTCTTACTATAAATGATCAGTTTCATGGCTTGCTTGGCACCTACGAGCAAATTTTTTTAGCTTTCTTTGTTAGCATTAATGGTCAATGATTTTCCATCCTTGACAAGCCAATATTGGTTGGCACTTCAAATGAATATTGTATCTCACATGTACATGTAGGGACTTTCAAACACCAATCCACATACATCAAGGGGAACTAAATGTAGTTCTACTTTACCAATAAAATTAACACTGATAGAAAATCTAATTTTGCATTGTTTCATTACCTTTAACTCTACTTTCTTATTTACCCATCCTAGTGGATATGGGCTTGGATGATCATGAATTTCCAATCCCAATTTCTTTCACATATTTATTATAATTATATTGACTTACAATCCTGAATCGAACAAAGCATCATTCTTTGCCTTCTTCACCTATATATTTATGTGGAAGAGCTTGGTCATTTCTTTCTCTTCCTATTATTAAAGGCCACTCAGATTCACCTGCTTTTCCATTGATGTATATATCTTATTTTTATCCATGTCTGAGTTTCTTTTAATCTAGTTGCTCCAATTAGTGGCCATGAGATTCTTCTTCTTATTAAATCTTTTTTTTTCTTAAGGTTAAGGTCTGAATCTGAGTTCCAACACTTCTCCTCTATATGACTGTCAATGTTATAGTGGTTGTCATGGTTTATAGGATCCTTGCACTTGTTTTTTGTGGTTAAATATCTTTATATTCCGCCCCTTCCATCTATTCTTCCCCTTCTTATAAGTGTCATGTTACTCCTTCTACATTGATCCACTTGATTTGATTTTCTTCTAGCTTATGCTCTCTAGTGATTGTGCCTGTACATAATCGTTGTCCATCGATATAGGCTTAAACAACATCACTTGATTTCACAAATGGTTGTGTATACCTCCTAGATATTTGAAGAGTACATTTGGATTATCTGGGGAGATACCCAACAGTATGGCCATATTTTTGAACTCTATCGTCTAATCATATACACTACCCTCCCTTTTGCTTGGAGTAGTGCCATCAAATCCATTTTTCCTCTACATACCTAATAGGGAAAATTTATAAGGTTTTGAAAATCCTCCCACTTAGTCACTGGAGGATCAGTGTCCAACTCAAGGTTTTCGTGTGACTATCCAACTATATTTCTCCATGGTCCTTTAATTTTGGTTGTGTAAATGAAATATTTTATTCATCCTCTATATGAATAACACTAAAGTAAAATTCTAATTACTGCAACGAGTGATTGAACTTCAAAATACCAATTTCAGCTTGGTATGGCTTGATATTGACCTTTGCATCTAGTTTGAATAGGGACTATGAATGATTTGCAACATTGAAACTAGGTTGATCTCTCTTGGGTCCTTTCATCAACACATTCGATGTTTCTTCCTAGTTTCTCTATATTCGTTATGATGTATCCTATGTGTTAGAACCCCAATATTCTCTAAATAAATCGAGCTTATTACTCAGTGCTGACATGTGGAGATTCAAATTCTGGCTTATATTTGCAACTTGTAGTTCCAATGGAAAAAACCTCTTATTTATAAGATGAGAGTGATTATTCACAGAGTCATCAATGATAACTAGGATTTTCTCATATTTGTCTTAGCAAATATAGATTCCTTGCAAATCTCCACTTTATACCCAACGAAAATTGATCTGGTACCAATACGATTGAAAAAATGTTGTGGATATTCCACTAAATAGTTCATCGCAATAAATCTAATCAATTATATTTAAAATTTTGAAATATAAAGTATTAGCATTTATTTCTTTTTAGATTTATGGATCTGTAGATTATTGTATATTAATATGTAGTGAAATTAAAATCTCTGTAAAAAATAGAGAGCAACGAAATAAAAAATCACAAGAACATTTGAATAAGATATATCCAAGGAAGTTATTTTGGGAGAAAACCCAAGTAGAAGGTAAGGCCACGCTATTGTAACATCCATGGTGAAAATTGCATGTAATAAAAGCTAAAAACAATAACCACAAATGAATGGGACATGTATTGCACGCTGAATGGCGGGGGGAAACCAATAGAGTGAGTTCATTTAGTTTATTATGGCTAAGGAAATTGGAAAAGGCAATGGCTAAGGCATTAAAGAGGCGAAAAGGTATTTTGGCACACTTATTTATGAAAATAATGAAAATTGCAAGAAAAGGAAGGTAAAAGGTCATAGGTTGCATGTGAGGAGGAAAAGAAGGAAAATGATGGAAGATGAAGAAAATAAAGGTCTCATTAAAAAATATTCTTTTGAGGATCAACGGGGAAGACTTGGTGAATTCATTGTTGGATCTATCTCATTCTCTCTCTCTCTCTCTCTCTCATACTCTTGGATACTTAGAGTTTCCTTGGAGCACTCTTGGAGGGTGTGGAATACTTGGATCCTTGGAGCAAGAACGCATTGACATCAACAACTACATCATATTTTCTTTCGGGTATCGAGTTGCATGTATGATTTCTTCACTAATTTGGACATGCATGGAATATGCATGTGGATTCTTGGTCATGATCTGTAATTGGCATTGAGGATTGTCTTGATTGACAGTGGATTACCTAGCCTTTCCATTTCTTGGATAGCCATGATGATTGTGAATTTATTTTAATTGTTTGGTTTTGGTTGGTTCTCATGTTTCCTTAGCTTGGGTTGAGTTATTAGTTCTTGGAGCCTTGGTTAAAAAAACACTCTGAAGCCCTGTAACAACTTGGGTTGAGTTACTAGTCCTGGAGACTTGGCTAGACAAACACTCTAGAGCCCTTGGTGGGTTGAGTTACTAGTCCTGGAGCCTTGGTTAGAAAAACGCTCTAGAGCTCGGCAACATCTGTGGTTTGAGTTTTTAGTCTTAGAGCCTTGGTTGGAACAAATGCTCTGGAGCCCTGGATGGCTAGGATGGAGACTGATCTAGTGATGGTTTTAGTGATGTCTGATTGGGAGGTGGAATCATCGTTTGATGGGTTGAGGTGGATGGCCCATGGAAGC
Organism: Pinus taeda; assembly: GCA_000404065.3. NCBI lineage: Eukaryota > Viridiplantae > Streptophyta > Pinopsida > Pinales > Pinaceae > Pinus > Pinus taeda. Next base: position 43,276 of record APFE031533000.1, read on the forward strand.
CCTTGATGAGTTTTGATTGATATATTCTATGAGATCCCATATTCATGCTTTGAATATGGCATGAGAGTGAATGGATGAATAGATATTTGGCTTAGCCATTCTATAATTGGGTTGAACATGGTAGTCCCATCTTTGGTTGGTTCATTGCATTCACTAATTAGAAATACATTCCGTTGATTTGCATGTGTAAAGGTACTGATGTATTTATGGATTTGATAGTTGTCATGTTTATTATATTTATTTTCCTATTATGATGGTTGTATGCACATTTTATGACAACAATTATTTATGGCTTTCAACATGTTTTTACTTGTATATGAATGGAATACGTGTCTATGACCTAATAGATGATAATGCAGAAAATGGAATGAGGGAACTATGGTTCATAATGATTCTCAGATAAGTATGAAATCACTACACTTAATTGTGTTGTTTACACCTATAGGTTACATGCCAATGATATGTTTGACGAAATTCCTATCATGGCTAGTAGGGATCCAGTCAAGGTCTTAAATAAGTATTTTCTTTAATAATTTCATGTCCATGTTACTTTATTGATTTGAAGAGATGGATCAGTTCTGGGTAGTGTCTTGGTCTTTGAGCCTGAACAAGTGGATCAAATCCCGGAGTCGTTGGCACAACACTGACAATTATCGTCCATAGTCACTGGAAGGTAGTCTTATGAGAGTGACATTAGGTTGTTGGTCACTCACTTTCCCATAACATGAGATTGAATATGGACCAAGAGACCTAAAACAATAGTGAGAACAAGGAAGAGGTTGTCTGAGTGGTTGGCTTGTCCTCTAAGGGTTCTGTTCATGATGTTGGATGTCTATATGGTGTGTTTCCTTTAGCTCCACTTCCCTAATGTGACTTAGGAGGTAAAATCATATCACAGCAGCATCTCATTCCATGTTTACCCCAGCCAGATGTTTGTTGGGGTAGATGTGGGAGGAGGGTGTGACAAAGTTTTATCATAGCATAGTTCACCCCTCAGACTAGATGGGTTGGTTATGTTGGTCATACATTCAAGTTGGTTTCATATGTGTTCCTTATGCATGGTGTGGTCATGATTGTAGTGATGCTTCCATGTGAAGGTTGAAGGTTGCTTCACGTAGTATATATTCATGTGTGTATGGTTGATTATGCATTGTTATGCACGTCAGGGATCACGTGTTATAAAGTGCACATGATGTGGTCGTTGTTGTCATGCATGAGGTCATGGTTTGTGTGGTTGATATGGTCATACATTGATGACTGGAATCTAGCTAGAATGGTGTGTATATGGTTTTGTACTCATGTGCTATATGTATATATGTAGTTGTTCTACATGTATGGTCTTTGCTATAGCTATGCATGAATAGTAGGTAAATCAATTTTTTTGTAACCCATTGTATGCAGTTTAGGTCATCATGGAGATATTGGTTGTTATGATGCTAACGTATTGGCTGAGATAGAACATGAGATGCAAATCATCATAATGAGGTTGTACCATTGGACTTTGGGGTAAGAGCAGATCATCATATAGGTATTGTATGTTTAGCATGTAAGTATATAAGTTAAGGATTGGCATATGCATTATTTATATACATTAGGTTTATATACATGTCTTGATGTTATGGTTACATTCATGATCAGTTATAGTTGATTAGTGTAGTTATTTGCACATGTGTCGTATAATCAAGAATGATAGTGATACGAATGGAAAATGGCATCAACCCATGGTATCCATCCACCCGTCAACCCATGGAATTTACCCATGGTATTGTGACATCCACCCATGGTATTCATTCGCCCATGGAATGGACCCATGGTATTGTAACTGAAAAATACTATAAGTAACAAGTCCTATTTTGTAAAATGAAAGTTTGTTCACCACAATGTAGCTTGTTACTTATAGTATTTTTCAGTTACAATACCATGGGTCCATTCCATGGGTGAATAAATACCATGGGTGGATGTCACAATACCATGGGTCAATTCCATGGGTGAATGAATATCATGGGTGGATGTCACAATACCATAGGTCAATTCCATGGGTGAATGAATACCATGGGTGGATGTCACAATACCATGGGCAGATACCATGGGTGAATGAATACCATGGGTGGATGTCACTTACAATACCATGGGTGGATGCCACTTACAATAGCATGGGTAAATTCCATGGGTGGATGGGTGGATGAATACCATGTGTTGATGACATTTTCCATTCGTATCAGATAGTAACCTATAGTTGTATGAATTTTTATTATTGTTTTATATTGGATAACTAGATGATTATGTTATATATTGTTGATGTGTATGTTATATGTTAACTTGGTGTTGTTATATGATAGTTAGCTTCACGATTATGTTATATGTTGTCAATTAGCATGATATATAACTTATGGTTATTATATTCTAGTAACTTGAGGATTAGGGTTACTTCATTAAGATCTTAATTTTATATGTATCATGATACATTGGATTGGCCAATGTAGATGGTTAGGGTTACGACATTTAGGTATGATTCGACTTATTGTGTTGCACTATGTGTTACTATTATAGACTTATTGTATGTATGTGATTGCTATTCATAAATGATAAATGCTTATGAGTTTATGATGTGAACATGTTAGTTAGTTACTTCTATGAATAACATGATTTAGGTTTCAGTTCATATGTTGTGAAGTTGTGTTGTGTTAGCCTAGATTGATGGGTGTAGATGAAATAGCCTCCCTTGAAATACACTAAGGTATGAGTTCACTTATGTCATATATTTGGTGCTCGATTGTTTGATTATGTCATATATTTGGCGTTCAAATGTTTGGTGTCTATTATGTCACTTTCTTGATTCAATTAAGATTGTATGTTTGCGAGTTGGTTAAATGTTTGATGAATTTCATAATATGAGTACGTGTGTGTGAATTTACAAGTGCCATTGTGTGCATGTGGTGCTGTGTAAATGTCTTGAATGTGGAACTGCGTACATGTGGTACATGTTGTGTGTGTGGTACTGTGTACATGTGGTATTGTGTACACATTGTATAGTGGTCTAGCGTACATATGGTGTTGTGTACACGTTCTGTAGGTGGTGCCATGTACATGTGATGTTGTGCACATGTTGTATAGGTAGTGCTTGGCACATGTGGTATTGGTGTATGTGTGGGATTGAGTGCATGTGGTACATGATGTGTTGTAGGAATGTAGTGCTATGTTTGTGCATTGTGTAGTCATGATATCGTGACATATGCATTCATTGTGTTGCACCCTAGAGAAATATTTGTGTTATGTTGTACATCAAGTGTAGGTGCATGTATTGTGTTGTAGATAGGATATAGGCATATGTATGATGTTGTGTTGTACACTGGGTGTAGACGTATGAGTTGTGTTGTACATTAGGTATAGGTATATGAGTTGTGTTGTATACTGGGTGTACGTGTATGCATTTTGTGGTGTTGCATGTTGTGTGTTGATGAATGTCTTCTTATGTACATTGTGCACATATACATATGTACACTGGGTGTAGGTGTATGTGTTGTATTTCAGGTATAGGTGCATGCCTTGCATGGTGTTGTATGGAATGTGTGGTTGTATGTGTGTGATGCACGCTATGCATATGTGCACTTGGTGGAGGATAAGGCATTGGGTGTTGGCTGAGTGTGGAAATCAATCCATTGTGTGTACAAAAGAACAAACGGAGAATTAAGGATTGATGAAGGATAAGTAGCGGTATTGTATTTCCATTTTACTATGCATATGGTTTATGATTATGGCCTATGGCGATTACATGCGATTTATGATTCTAGTTTATGATGGTTACATGTGATTTATGATTTTGATCTATGACGGTTATGTTTTGAGCTAACCTGATATGATTCTTTTATACATGATGGTAGTTTTACTTGTCATGACAGGAAGTAAATACAATTGCAACTGTACAATTTTGACAAGCTACCAATGAGGTATGATTTGAAGTTATTTCAATTTATTTTGAATCTAGTGGAAGTTATGTTCTTGGTACAAGAAGCACACAAATGCCTGGTTGGGTGGTTAAAATCAACTGCAAAAATCAATAGAAATAGTGAAAAGAATTGGAATATGCAACAACATGTTGGTAAAGCACTTCAAGAATAGGGCCATTATGTGACACTAGTACCCAATTGTGTCCATTGATTTCCATGAGCATGCTATGACTGGTATGATGTTTTGGAGGAACATATATTCCTTGGTTTTTGTATATTCCGATGTGAGGAAGCCTTGGCAAGGTATGGATTTCCCTGGATGAGGGTGCTGATGGAACTTGGAAGGTGAGTGTCTGCATGGAACGATTGACCAGATTTCACGAGGGACTGTATAGTAGAGAAGGTAAGGTCGGGGATCAATTTTTTTGGTCATGAGCATTGATAGATGGAATCATATCCACATTGGGAGTGCGCCTTGAAAGAATGAGCTGCTAATTGTTCATTGATAGGACAAGTGGTGCGGGATTGCAATGCTAGATATTGGATGCAACTTTGACTGTGGCAGTAGATTCTGGACTTCCTGGGAAGGAGGCGAATCCTAGTAATACTTTGAGAGTGGAGGTGTGAGCCTCTCTATTCCATTTTTAATTGATACAAGCATCATATTCTCTTATTTTTTCATTTACAAGATTTGTATATGTGTATATGTGATTATTCTAAATACCATAATGTGATGTGTTATAGAGCTCCACTATACGATATGTTGTCATGTTGCCATGATGTTTTTTTTCGTAGATAGTCATTATAAATAGTAAAATGAGTTATGTTATAAATCTCCATGTGATATATGTTTTGTTTTTAATGGTCTTGTTGGTTATATGTTTTATTGAACACTGAGGATGGTGTTCCCCCAAGTGGGAGGATTCTGAAACAACCCTAGTGAAAATTCCATGTACTAAAAGTTAAAAACAATAAACATAGATGAATGGGACACGTATTCCAAGATGAATGGTGGGGGGGGACATCCTAGTAGGTGTTGATTCGATTTGTTATGGCTAAGGAAATTGGTAAAGGCAATGGCTAAGGCATTAAAGAGGAAAAAGGGTATTTTGGCACATTTATTTATGAAAAATGGAAATTGCGAGAAAATTAAGGTGAAATGTCATAGCTTGCATGTGAGGAGCAAATGATGGAAAATAATGGAAAATGAATAAAATAGAGGCCTCATTAATAAAAAGGATTCCGAGGATCAATGGGGAAGACTTGGTTAGTTCGGTGTTCAAGCTCTCTCATTCTCTCTCTCTCTCTCTCTCTCTCTCTCTCTCTTATACTCTTGGATACTTAAAGTTTTCTTGGAGCACTGTTGGAGGGTATGGCATGCTTTGATCCTTGGAGAAAGAAGGAAAAGGAAGAGAAGGAAAGTGCAAGAACGCATCGACATCAGCAAATAAATCAGATTTTCTTGTAGGTACCGAGTTGCATGTATGATTTCTTCACTAGTTTGGACATGCATGGCATATGCATGTGGATTCCTGGTCATAATTTTTCCTTCACATGGAGGATTACCTAGATTGAAAGTGGATTGCCTAGCCTTGCAAATTGGTGGGATAGCCATGGTGATTTTGGGTTTATTTTCACTGTTTTGTTTTGGTTGCTTCTCATGTTTCCTTAGCTTGGGTTGAGTTATTAGTTCCTGAAGCCTTGGTTGGAAAAGTGCTCTGGAGACCTATAACATATTCAGTTGAGTTACTAGTCTTGGAGCCTTGATTGGAAAAACTCTCTAGAACCCTTGGTGGGTTGAGGTAATAGTCCTGGAGCCTTAGTTGGATAAGTGCTCTGGAACCCAATGACAACTGTGGGTTTATTTACTAGTATTGGAGCCTTGGTTTGAACAAACAATTTGGAGCCCTCTATGGCTAGGATGGATACTAACCTAGTGATGGTTTTGGTGATGTCAGACCATGAGATGGAATAAATGTTCTAGGGGTTGAGCTGGATGGCCTCTCAAAGCCATATATGATTTTTGATTGGTGTGTTCTATGAGATCCCACATTCATGCTTGGAATATGGTGCAGGGTTGAATGACTAAAGATATATTGGTCTCAACCATTCTACGGTTGGGTGGAACATGGTAGTCCCATATGTGGTTGGTCCATTGCATTCATTAATGAGAAATCCATTTCGCTTATTTTCATGAGTAGAGGTAGTGATGTATTTTATGGATTTTATGGTTTTCATTTTTATTGTATTTCTATTCATATTATGCTCATTATATGCACATTTTATGAAATAGTCATGTATGGCTTTCAACAAGTTTTTACTTGTATATGAATGGATAATGTGTCTATGACCTTAGATGATAATTTATAAAATAACATGAGGTTACAATGGTTCATAGCGATTCTAAGATAAGTATGAGATCCCTACACTTAATTATGTTGTTTACACTTGTAGGTTACATGTCGATGATATGTTTGACGAAATGCTTATCATGGCTAGTAGGGATCCAGTCAAGGTTGTGAACAAGTATTTTCTTTAGTACTTTAATTTCCAAGTTACTTTACTAATTTGAAGAGATGGATTAGTTCTGGCAGTTTCTTGGGTTCTAAGCCTGAAAAAGTGCCTCAAATCCCAAAGTCACTGGAACAACACTAACAATTCTGGTCCGTAGTCACTGGCAGGCAAGCCTGTGAGAGCGACTTTAAGTTGTTGGTCACTCCCTTTCCTATAGCATAAGAGTGACAATGCTGAAGAGACCTAAAACAATAGTGTGACTCAGGGATAGTTTGTCTAAGTGGCTGACTTGTCCTCTGAGGGTTTTGTTGATGATGTTGGATATTTGTATGGTGTGTTTCCATCAGTTCCACTTCATTATTTTTAGTTAGGAGGTTGAAACGTATCATAGTGGCCTTTCATCACATGTTTACCTGGCTCGCCAGTTGCTTGGGTAGATGTGGGAGGAGGGTGTGACATCTGCTCCATTTTTTTTTAATAGAAAATGACTATGAAAACAAAGAAGTAAGACTTGTGGCCTATGGGCTACTACAGTGAACAAATCCTCTTTATGTGTTCTCTTCCTATCCCTCTCAGCTACTCTACTCATTTATGAAATTAGTTGAAAAGAATGGAACCCCTTTTCCTCCTAGTGGTATGGTTATAACAGTACCCGATAGGCTACTGATGGTTCGATTTGATTCCTTCAACTCTTAACCAGAGTTACAATATGGAATCATTTTCATCATAATCATATAGCCACCCATTTTCCATGAGTTATGTAGGTTGACATGGAATCCACTTTTATTATGGTGGTGAAAATAAAAAGGTCAACTTCCACATGGCATAACTTTTGCATACAGTCTCCAATTGAGATAATTGTTGTGTGGTTGGAAATGGTGCCATGTGTAGATTAGGAAAATAAGGTGCCATAAGAATAAAAAATTACCTCCAAGAAACATCATTTGATGCTTGAAAAAGATACTGTAAGGTTCCAGACCCCAATTTTCCAGGTTGGGCCGGACCAGTAAAAATGGTCCTGTGAGTTGATTTCTTCACTTTCTCCACTATAAAAGCATTCATATGGATGACAAAAAATACAATGATCCAATACAAATAAAATTTCCAATCAAACCATAACACCAGAGAGAAGAATCACATGGTGCAATGTAACTACAGGGGACCACTAATGCAAAAGGGATAACAAAAGCTCTAGGCAAAAACCAACTACCTTCAAATTTCTTGACAATAAAAATAATAGCTCCACCAACAAAGGCCACTAATATATAAAGAAATCCTCTCAAATACCCTCTCAAAAACTTGACTAGTAATTCCATTAGGTTGAGCTCACATAAGAAGAGGATAAGGTCCTTCTAATCTCAACAATCTAAGAAGTTAATAGAAATCCTCAGTAAAGATTGAAGTGAACACAAATAAAGCGATAGTGAGTTACAAGAAAATGTGAATACCATTCTAAAACTATATGGATAATGGTGTGAAGAGAAAAAAATTCATATATTTAAGTTATTATTATATATACATATAGATTAAAAAATAAAAATAAATATCAAATATGGATACCTCAACACTATCAAGTTAAAGATTCTTCAAGGAATAAAACTGAAAATGTCTTAATTTTTTCCAATTAAGTAAAACCAAAAGTTTTAATTTATAACATTATTAATAAAAAACATTACCATAACTTGCATCTTAATCTCATAAAACCACTTTAAAAAAATTGGTCATAAAGGATAAAATAAGGAAAGTGCCTCAACGTCATATAAAATTTGAATGACCAAAATTATGGATATGATCAACAACATGTAAATCGTTTCAAGAATCTATGAGAAGGCTTTGTATTTACACCCACATAGACAAGGTGAATTCCCCTATAGTGGACTAATGATCGAGCTACTACTATACAATATGATAAATTCCCAATAGAAAATTCACTAATGAGACTGGTACTGCTAGGTAACCAATATTTAATAGTCTATAAGTTTATTAATGGGAGGGGTTGTGTCACACCCCCAATTCATTTTTCTCGAATTGTGCTACATGCGACACTAGCCAAATGCTTAAACATATTGGCTTCTTTTTCATTTCTCAGACTATGCCTAACACATTCATCTTTCACCATTCTATTTAATTTAAGTGTGGAATTACTTAAACAATCATCACAACATAAACATTACACAAAACACATTTATAACGTAATATCAAGTATAAATCATAATTTGTTGTTTACAATTCTATCGAGAGTAAATACTCAAATGATTTAAAAATAAACAAGCATTGTTTTTGTTGCTTGCTCGATCGGCTTGCTGGACGACCTGACCATAGCACCGTTCAACTTCGCTCACCCTGGCACTACTAGGCTCATCACACCCACTGCCACTGTAGTCATGTTCCACAACCCCATTCTACCAAACTATGTACTATTGAATGATCAGTGCTATGGTCGTGTTGGCTCACCCAACTACAACCACATGACCTACACCTTACTGCTATTCACCCTAGCTCGTTCACCTGCCCTACAATTCAATGAACCATTTGCACCCTACCTACGGGTAGACCCACCTATTCTCCGACCCAACTGACTCTCGACCTCCGACACTTTTGAGTTCCACTAAACTATAATGCTGCCCATGAAGGCGAGTTCATCCCACCTATGAGTAACTTGTCTCTTCGCTCACCCAAACTATGTGAATTGACTTGCTTGCCTTGGATGATGCCTCTCCCACTCATCCTCCATGTTTACTTATATTCTACTTAGGCTATGGGGAGGGGACATGGTGTGACCTAGCTGACCCACCCAATCCTTCCTTCACATTTTTAACAGGTCGAGTCCAAGTGTGGGTTCTAGTGGTGCACCCAGGTCGCCGCTCCCTATATCATCCCCTATATCTACGAGTTGACTCGTGCCTTCGAACACTTAGTCAAATTTCATGTTGCCTTGCCCTTCAACTCATCAATTAAAGGCATTCGCCCCAGATCATTAGTTAAACGCACCCATCATGATTCGTCGCAACTCGTTGGCTCTCTGCACTTACCCAACTCGTCGGTTAAACACACCTCAATGATTTTTCTGCGAACTTTTCGATTAAATGCACTCATCGTGTTCTCCCGATTGGCCCAAGAGCGATGATGACTTGGGGGCATGAAATCCTCCCCCAACAGAAGTCATTGTATTCCTTAGCAGTCCAGCTACGCCTCTCAACTTCTCGTCATACTTTGCAATCTCCTTCCCCATCTCCAAAGTGACCCTCCATCTCTTGGCTACTATCCCTCAGTGCGTTCCTCCATTTAATGGAGAACTCCCGTCACATTTTACTCCAAAGACTTGTAGTCTAAAGATCCATAATCTTCTCCAAAACAAGGTTTGGTATGTCTACAATCATGGTTGGTCCCCTTGGTGGTTCCTTCCTATCTAGATAATTTACATCAAGTCAACATCTATTGACCTAACTCATATAGAATACAGGATGTTTCAAATGCATGTGGTTTAGAAGCTCCAACTCATATGCAACTAATCTGAGTTGACTCAACTTCCAGATTTAACCAAGATATTTTTCTTCCGTGATGTAGTTAGAATTGCATTTTATAATAGAATAAATGAACATATATGCATTCTTAAGCAAATGGAAACATAATGATGATAAAAAAATCATAAACAAGAGACATTGATAACAGAGTTTGGCCAGTGTGGACTATGTCTTCGGGACCGGTGTCAAGATGGTGTTGGCTACTTCATTCAGTGCTAGAAATGGTGAAGATGTACATGGACTATGTTTTTTTCATACAAGGACATGTGCCCTCTACATGAGGGGCAAAGTCTCTCCACGAGATGTTTCGCTACAGGAACTATCACTCATAATAGACCTCCTATCAGCATGACATAATATTACACATGATGACAATGAGTATTCTGCCATGATGGCATCAAATGGATCTCAACCAAAACGCCCATCATGACAATGAGTATCCCTCCATCATGGAAACAAAGGGATTTCAATCGAAACATACATAACAATCCATCATGAAATACATCAAGTAGGAATCAAAACAACATAATACAACTCACATCAAATGATTAAATAAGTTCATGACAACAAAACTTTATATACCTCAACTATGATGCTGGTTGAAGAATATAACACTCGGCTACTGGATCTAAGTCCACCATCAAAATCATGGTGTCAAATGGCACAGAATTGATTGTCCATGCTTTGAAATATGACACAATAGCTTCAATCTCGAAAATGGTAAAAAAATGGAAGGATCAGCTCCAAAAAGTGACAACACCACTGAATTTGTGTCATCGAGAGGTGTCAAATCGACTATCCATTTTTCAAATTCTAACACTGGCAAAATATGGGCCTATAGGAATATTTTAGATTCCCCATGATTCTCCAAAGATTCCCTCCTCTAGGTTAACTAGAGATCTACAGCTCATCTTAGAAAATTTATCTTGTCATTGAGATCCTAGTAAAATTCTAGGAATAATGAGTATAATGTTGGCTGGATTCTAGATCAGGGAATTTTCAACCTCCAAGGAATCTCGAAGATTCTCCTCCACTGGGAATCTGTAAATCCACTACACAAAAGGTGAATCTGACCTCATCGTTGCATTCCCTGTGAAAATCTGAGAAAAATGGCGATAAACTTGATTACATTCTAACATTGAGAAAAATTACATCCCAAGGAATCTTTGACATCAAGAATATTCTTTGAAAAAGATTCTTTGTCTTAAAAACGTGCCATCATTCTTCCTCCTAGAACTATGTCAAGGTTCTACCTGGTTCACGGTTCCACCTATCTAGAACTCTGTCATAGTTCCGTTGTGCTTGGCACTCTAATCCGCCTCTGTTTCGATCATGACTCCATTAACCTTCCCCCATGCGTCTGCGAAATGACAGTTTATGTATTAGATTGTGGGTGGAGATATCAAAGTTGGGCTTCGTAGCCCAACGGTGGCAGAGGATACTATGCGGGTGGAGGTTAAGGTTTTAAAGGCCTTCGCCTCCAAAAATGGAAATTTGTTTTGGCATGCTTATTTTTGCTTTGGGCGGTTTGTTTTTAAGTTTAATATGGTATGGTTGGTGTTATATTGCACGTATTGTGGGGCTACCAATTGGGGCCACCCCACATGTGTCGGGTGAGTTCAATACAGGCTAGCCCCATCAAATAATACCATATGGCCTTTGGGGGTGGCGAGGTTGGTTATCTCCCTCCCATTTTAATATATATTTTTTGTTTTACCATAACAACTTATATATATTTTTTTACTTTGTTAAATTTAAGAGTTATTAGACAAATTAACCCTTCAACAATTTCACCTACTCTCAAGTGCTAGATTCCATGTCCCAGACTCGGCCAACTTCTAGGACCATTAAAACTGGCCCACATGGTAACTTTGATAAAAACATTGACTTGCTCTAGCTTCCTCATATGAGCTCAGATTTGAGTGCCATTTCCACCATTGTAATCAGGGTGATGAGAACTTTGATCTGGTGCTGGCTCGAGAATAATCTGAGCACTTTAAATTTTGACCATTTATGAGCCCTCTTGGACTTCTACATGTTTTTGAAGCCACCTGGACTAATCCTTCCCATTGAGGAGCTTTTGGTCCTCCAAAATCATGAAAATAATCTGCAACTTCTTTGTACCTTTTCTGCATTGCAAGAGTCCTAAGAGGTCATCCTTCCTTCTCCTTCACTTTTGTCCTTTAGACCATAAGCGATGAGACAACACCTGCACCCTCTACAAACCTATAGTACATTTTTTTTTCAAATTACATCCTTATCAACATGAAAAACTAATGACTCAAGCATCCCATACCTTGAATAATTTTATAAGACATACTTTAAGGTCAAGTTTACATCAAAATGGAAACAAATACCCTAGCTATCAAAGAAAGGCCAAAATATCACTCTCGCTTAAACAAGTGATGGAAAATACATCATCACTTTTACAATGTCAACTACAACAAATGATTTACAAAATGAGGCCATTATAAGCTACCCAATCTAGAGGAACCATTTCTTACTCAACACAATGAACCACGATGAATGTGGTAGGTTTTCTTGTTGAACATTTTCAGTGACTAGTTTCTGCATGGGTACTTTGTCTGTAGGGTACTGCTCTACATGGAGCCTCCAACACGTGGCTCTTTCATGACCACTTTTGTTGCAATGACTGTAATAGGTCTTCTTCTTCTAGATCTGCTTAACATGTTTCTTCTTCTGTGGTGGAGAAGGCCTTTCACACCTCATCCTCTTTCATGTTGCCATTCTCTTCCAGCACTCAACAAATATATGGTTATGTAAACCACAAAAAGTACATGTTTTTCGATGCCATGATTTATGTCCATCATTAACAACATTATTGTAATCGAAATTAGCATTCAAATATTGAGATTTGTTATACTACTCTCAGTTATCTCTTGTGAAATTATGGCAATGAGAGCTTGCCTCAACTATTTCTCTGTAATGTGCATTGTCTTGGGATGATGGTGATGAGTTCCCATTATTCTCTTTCCTCAACGTTTTCAAAAATATAGTGGAATGATCTAACACCTTTGAGCTCTCCCCTTTGGTGTATCCCAGTCTTGTGAATCAAGCTCTTTGCACAACCTCCAATGGATGAGTAATGCCGTGACCATTAACGCCAAGTCCTCCTCCTTTGTACCCCATCTTGGTAAGGAGTCTCATGCCAGTTCCTGGAATAGACACCTCTACATTTCCAATAGAAATAATGTCATTTGAAGTTGAAACTATAGAAAAATAGCCACTCTTTACCTCAACTATCAATTTGGAAACAGGTGATGAGGGCTTCTTTAAGCCTGTGTTGCACTTCAACTCCTCCAAGGCCTCTGTCGTGTCTTGCACTTAAAGTTGCAGTCTCTATTTCTCCTATTTCTTGTCTCATAGAAGCGTCTTCAATTCAAAGTTATCTGCTTGAATACTCTAGTTGTTGTGCTTCAATTCTTTCAGGGCCTCTTTCGTGCCTAGCAACTAAAGTTGCAATCATTGCTTTTCCTCTGTTTCTTCTTGTAGAGTTTCATACATTATATACATCTCTTTGGACACTCCGACCATGACCTCATACATCTCCTTGTCATCCTCGTTTGTTGCACGTTCAATTGTTCATGCTCACAATTCACATCCACGTGAAGACTGCTCTGATGCCAAACATGATATGAGTTGACTCAATTTTTGGATTTAACTAAGATCTTTAGCTTTCATGATGTAGTTAGTATTTCATTTTATAAGAGAATAAATGAACATATATGCATGCCTAAGAAAATGAAAACATAATCATGATCAACAAATCATAAACAAGAGACATTGATAACAAAGTTCGTCCAGTCTAGATTATGTCTCCGGGCTCGGTGTCAAGATGGTGTTGGATGCTTCATTTAGTACTGGAAATGGTGAAGATGTACATGGACTATTTTTTTTTCATACAAGGACATGTGCCCTCTACATGAGTGGCAAAGTCTCTCCACGAGACATTCCACTACAGGAACAATCAATCGTAATAGACCTCTTATCAGCATGACATAATCTTACACATGTTGACAAAGAGTATCCCACCATCATGGCATCAACGGGATCTCAACCAAAAAACACATGGTGATAATTGCTATCCCGCCATCAGGGAAAAAAATGGATCTCAATCAAAACATACATAACAATTGATGACAAATAGATCTCACATGAAATAGACACAAAGATTCCACATCATACATCTACGAGGAATTGAAACAACATTGTACATCTCACATCAAATGATCAAATAAGCACATGAAAACAATACTTCGTATACCTCAACTCTAATGCTGGTTGAAGAGTAGAATACTGAACTATTGGATCTAAATTCACCATCAAAATTGTGGCGTCGAATGGCATAGAATTGACTATCCATGCTTTGAAAATTGACACCGTCGCTCCAATATGGAAAATGGAAAAAGAAATAGAAGGCTCAGTTGCAAAAACTAACTACACCACTAAATTTTTGTTGTTGAGAGGTGTAAAATCGACTATCCATTTGTCAAATTCTGATGCCAGTAAAATCTTGGCCTATAGGAATCTTTTAGATTCCCCATGATTCTCCAAAGATTGCTTCCTCTGGGTTGACTGGAGATCTGCGACTGAAATCAGAAAAATAATCTTGCCACTGAGATCATTGCGAAATTATGAGAATAATGAGTATAAAGTTGGCTGCATTCTAGATCTGCAAAATTTCAGCCTCCGAGGAATTTGAAAGATCCCCTCAAGGTTCTCTAAGATTCTCCTTTGCTGGGAATCTGAAAATCCACTACTCAAAAGGAGAATTTGACCTTACCATTGCATTCCCTATGAAAATTTGAGAAAAATGATTGTAAACTTGATTACATTCTGACACTGATAAAAATTACCTCCCATGGAATATTCGGCATCAAGAATATTCTCTGAAAAAGATTATCTGTCTCAAAAAATGTGCCAGCATTCTACCTCCTGGAACCATGTCGAGGTTCCACCCAGTTCATGGTTTCACTTGTCTGGAACTCTGTCACGGTTTTGCTATGTTTGGTGCTCTAATCCACCTCTATTTTGATCATGGCTCAATTGGCCTTCCCATGTGCCTCTTCGTAATGATAGTGTATGCATTAGCTTGTGGGTAGAGCTAGGAAAGCTGGGCTCCATGGCCCAACTATGCCACAGGAGACTAGGTAGGCAGAGGTTAAGGTTTTGAATCCATCCACCTCCAAAAATGGAAATTTGTTTTGGCACAGTTACTTTTGTTTTGGGTGGTTTTTTCTTAAGTTTAATATGGTATGGTTGGTGTTATGCTACACATCTTGTGGGGCCTCCCATTGGGGCCAACCCACTTGGGTCTAGCGGGTTCAACCCCCACTGGCCCCATCAAATAATAGCTTATGGTTGTTGGGGGTGGTAGGGTTGGTGGCCCACCACCCATTTTAATATATATTTTTTT
>APFE031533000.1:59343-99332 GCA_000404065.3 Pinus taeda
ATTAAACCTTCGACAATTTCTTCCGCTCTCGAGAGCCAGATTCCATGTCCTAGACTCTGCCAATTTGTAGGACCATTAAACCTCGCACACATGACAACCTTGACCAAAATTTTCACTGGATCTATCTCCCTCATACAAGCTTGGGTTTGAGTGTCATTCACACCATTGGAATAAAGGCAGCAAGCACTTTGATCTTATGCTAGTTCGAGAGCAATATGACCACTTTGAATTTTAACATCTTTTGAGCCCTCTTGGACTTCTCCATGTGTCTGGAGCCACCTAAATCAACAACTTCTCCCACTCACTTCTCTACCTAGAATGGCCCTTCATTCTTCCTCGTCAAAGATATCATAGTCCCTTTTGGTGGCTAAAACTAATCCCCGACATTCTTGAGAAAAACCATATCCTCAACATTAAAGTGTTTATCACGTCTATCCTTATCTGCCAATTTCTTCATTATCCCTGAATCGTCATGCAAGTGAACCTATGCTAACTCCAAGGGCTCCTCATATGCTTTCATGAATCTCTTCGCATCTAGACTCCTCAAGAAACCTCTCAATAATACGATGTGTGGAGCAACTGGCATATATGCATCCACCAACTAAAACAGACTATACGCGGTTGTAGAACTCTTCTACATATTTTAGCTAAATTGAGCCACATCTAAGGGTTGAGTCCAATTATTCTATTAAACTATCACATAATGTCTCAAGTAGTCCTCCGACAGTGCATTAACTTGTTCAGTCTTCCTATCTGTCTATGGATGGTAACTCGAACTCTGTAACAACTCTATCCCAAGGAGCTTCAACAAAGTGGTCTAAAATATGCCTATAAATCATGGATCGTGGTGATACAATACTCAATGGCATCCCCCAATACCTCACAACATGTTTGAATTATAGGTCAGCAGTCATCTTCATCCCAGATGGTATCTTTGTTGGAATGAAGATGACATACTTGGAGAAATGATCAACCATGACCATAATCCCATTATACCCCTGTACCTTTCATAACTAAGTAATGAAGTCCATCAAAAAACTCATCCATGTTCTCTCTAGAAAAGGTAAAGGCTGCGATAATAGTCCATGCCTTTGTTTATCTAATTTTTCCTGCTGATGAATAATGCATGTATGCACATACTCCTCTACATCCTCCCACATCTTCTCCCAAAAGAACCATCTCTCCGATAATGCCAAAGAATGACATTGTTGTGCGTGGCCAGCCCATGGAGAATCATGGCATTCCTTCCAAAGGTCTCTCTTAATCCTTGATGACTTTGAAATGTAAAGTGATTTCCTAAAGAATAAGAGTCCACATCATAGAAACAACCTCAGTTTCCTTCCCTCCTTCACCTACTTCACAATGATCTGTGCTTGAGTATTACTATTAATGCTTGTGTAAAGCTTATTTTGCATCTCATCAGTCATCAGTCATCTGTACCTGAATCCTTCTTTGTGCTGCCTGGTCTTCTTCCTCCTCAAGCATGGCAAACCATCCCTTCCTGCTGAGGGAATCTGCAACAACATTGAGTCTACCCGGTCTATACTCAATAGTCACGTTGAACTATGCCAAGAAGTCTTGCCAATGAGCTTGCTTCGCTCATAGCTTCGTTTGTGGTTTAAAATAGCTCACTGCAACATTTTCAATATTGACAATAAAAGGCTCACCAATCAAATAGTCCTCCAAACCTGTAAGTCGTGGATGATCACAATCATCTCTTTCTCATGAATAGGATACCTCCATTCCCTATCCTGCAACTTCTGGCTCTCATATGCCACTAGATGCCCATCCTACATAAGAAATCCTCCTATCACAAAATATGAAGTATCTATGTGTACCTCAAATGGTCTCTCGAAGTCAGGTAACTTCAGTATTGGTGTTGTAACCATCCTCTTCTCCAAGTCTTCAAATGTTGTATGAAATTTCTCTATCCAATTCCATCGCTTGATCTTTTTCAATAGGTCTATCAGTGTCGATGTCACTTTGGAGTACCCCTTTACAAACTTCCGCTGGTAGTTAGTCATCCCCAAAAACACCCTTATATCATGGAAATTATTTGGCTCAGCCCAATCCTCTATCAGCTTCACTCTGCTCGTCTCCATCTGTATGTGCCCTTGGCCTACAGTGTGTCCAAGGAATGGAATCTCAATCTAGGAAAACATACACTTCGACTTCTTCAAGTACAAATGATTCTTCTTCAATGCCTCAAACACCAAATCCATGTGTTTCTTATGATCCTCCATGTTATCGCAATATATCAAAATGTCATACAAGTATACTACTACAAATGAATCCAAATATGAATGTACTACAATGTTCATCAAAGTGAAACATGCGGAAAGAGTGTTACATAACTCGAAAGGAAGAACAAGGAACTCAAAACTCCCATACCTTGTCACAATCATTTTTTCCTCTCCTCTCCTTCGTTATCAACACCTGATTGTACCCATGCCTCAAGTCTATCTTGGAAAACACTCAATCCTTCCAAGATTGTCGAAGCAATCTACAGCTAATGACAAAGCATACATGTTCTTTCTCATCTACTTGTTGAGAGTAGGATAACCACAGCACATCCGTAGCTCATTCGTATCCTTCTTTCACTAGAACAATACTAGTGCTTGATATAGTGACCTTGAAGGTCTTATGAAACTTGTATCATTCAAGTCCTTCAACTATTGTTTCAATTCCTCTAAGTCTGGTCCTCATTATTGATAAGGAGCTTTTGCAGTAGGTTTCTTCCCTAACTCTAGGTCAATGCTATGGTCCACTGCATGCCTTAGTGGAAGTACTTTCGGTAGCTCATCAGGCATCAAATCTACCTATTTATCCAATACATCAGAAATTTTTGTTGGAACAAGTGTCCCCACTCTATCATTTCTATCAACCTCCCTGATGACTGTCACATATGTCTCCACATCTAACTGCCCCATAGATTTCTCTAATATTACTGTAGAAACATGTTGCACTTGAACTTCTTTCCTTTGCCTATGAGTAGGCACAGTCCAAGTTTGTGAGCCTATAATCAACATAATCTCATCGCAAACTGAGACAATAATTGCCTTATTTCCCATTAGAAAATCATACCCCAATATCATGTCAAAGTCATTCATATCCTTCACCGTGAAGTCCAATCAACCTTTCCAGTCTCCAATTCAAATTGACACTTCATCCGCCAACTCTAACACCTTAGCCTTTGAATTCACTACCTTGAGTTCCATGTTATATGGAATAATCTGTAGCCCAGCCTCTCTTGCCAATCTTGTCTTCATGAACTTATATGTGGCACCTATGTCCACCAACGCTTGGATAGTTTTTCCATGAACTTCCAAGTCAAGAAACCACAAACTATGAATCCAAGATTTCTTTTCCAAAACTTCAGACTACATACATACCTGGTCTCTGAATCTTGATTTTGTTTTACCTATGATACCATTTTTCAAGCCCCAAATTCTTTTTTCCTGAATCGAGCTACGTGCAGCCCCAACCAAATGCCTAAACATCTTGGTTTATTTTTCATTTCCTAGAACACACCTAACACATTCATCTTTCACCATTATATTTAATTTAGATAAGGATTTACTTAAACATTCATCACAACATAAACATTGCACTAGACACATTTATAATGTAATATTAAGTATAACTGATAATTTGTTGTTTAAAATTATGCCAGGTTTAAATACTCAACTAGTTTATTAAAATACAGAGGTGTTGTTTTTGTTGCTCGGCGAGTCAGCCTGCTACATCACCCAGCCGCAACACTGTATAGCCTTTCCAACCCTAGTGCTACCCGGCTCGTTCCACCCGCTGGCGCTGAAACTGTGTTCCACTGCCCCAATCTACCACACCATGTATTCTACATGATCTGCATTGCGGTCATGTTGGCTCCCGCAACCGTAGCCACATGACCCATGCCTTACTGTTGTTCACCTGAGCTCGTTCACTCACCCAACCATTCAGCGAACCATCCACGCCCAAACTGCGGGAAGACCCGCCAATTATATGACACAACTAACTCTCGACCTGTGGCAGTTATTAACTGCACTAAATTGTAATGATGCCCATCAATGCATGCTCATCCCACCTGCGGCTAACTTGTCTCTTCGATCACCCAAATATGTGAATTGACTTGCTTACCTTTGATGATGCCTCTCCTACTCATCCTCCATGTTTACTTATATGCTAATTAGATTGAGGGGAGGGAGCATGGAATGACCCAGCTGACCCACCCAATCCTTCCTTAGCATTTTTAACATGTCAGCTCCAAGTGTGAGATCGAGTGGCGGGTCCAACGCATCCCCTATATCTCCAAGTTGACTCGTGCTTTCCAACACTTAGTCAAATTTTGTGTTGGAATGCCCTTCAACTCATCAATTAAAGGCACTCACCCCAGCTCGTCAGTTAAATGTGCCTTTCATGAATCATTAGTTATGTGTGCCCCTCCTAACTCGTCAATTATGTGTGCCCACCCAACTTGTTAGTCAAATGCGCCCCAACAACGCATCTGCCAACTCATCAGTTAAACACACCCATTGTGTGCATCTGACTTGCCCAAGTGCGATGATGACTTGGGGGTGTGACAGTTGTGTCACGCCCCCAAGTTATCATTGCACTTGTGTGAGTCAAGCACATATGAAGACCGTGTTTAGCTGACTAGTTGGCATACGAGTTGCCAAAGGGCATTTAACTGACGAGTTGGTCGAGTGCACATAACTAACGAGTTAGGAGGGGCGCACATAATTGAAAAGTCATGAGGGGTGCATTTAACCAACGAGTCGGGGTGAATACCTTTAACTGATGAGTTGAAGGGCATGGAAACATGAAATTTGACTAAGTGTTGGAAAACACGAGTCGACTTGGAGATATAGGGGATGAGCTGGGCGCACCACTCGAACCCACACTTGGAGCCGACGTGTTAAAAATTCTAAGGAAGGATTGGGTGGGTTGGCTGAATCACACCAAGCTCCCTCCCCATGGCCTAAGTAGCATATAATTAAACATGGAGGATGAGTGGGAGAGGCATCATCGAAGGCAAAAAGTCAATTCACATAGTTTAGGTAAGCGAAGAGATGAGTTAGCCGAAGGTGGGATGAGTGTGCATTGACGGGCAACATTATAGTTTAGAATAGTTCAGAAGTGTCGCAGGCTGAGAGTTAGACGGGTTGCAGAACAAGTGGGTCTTCTCGTAGGTTAGGTGTAGACATTTCACTAAACAATGGGGCTAGTGAATGAGCCTCAGTGAACAATGGTAAGTCATTGGTCGTGTGGATGCGGTTGGGGGAGCCAACATGACCGAAACGTATATTGTGCAGTAGTACACATTGTGGTAGACTGGGATGGTGGAACACGACTGCAGGAGTAGTAGCTATGATGAGATGGGTAGTGATGGGGTTGGCGAGGCTGAACAGTGTTGTGGTTGGGTCGTGTGGCTGGATGACCAGCTGAGCAACAAAAATAACACTCGTGTATTTTAATAAAAATTTTGAGTAATTACTCTCATCACAATTGTAAACAATAAATTATCATTTACACTTGATACTACATTTTAAATGTGTCTCGTGCAATGTTTATGCTATCATGAATGTTTAAGTAATTTCGCACTTAAATTAAATATAATGGTAAAAGATGAATGTGTTAGGCATAGTTCGGGAAATGACAAAGAAACCAAGATGGTTAGGCATTTGGCCAATGTTGTAGATAGCCTAATTCGGGAAAAAATAATTTGGCACGTGACATATGGTATCATAGGTAAAACAACTACAATATGCAGAGACCAGGTATGCATGCAGTATGAAGTTTTGGAAAGGAAATGTTGGATTCATAGTTTTGGGTTTCTTGACATGGAATTTCATGACAAAACTATCCAAGCATTGGTGGACATAGGTGCCACATAAAACTTCATGAAGACAAGATTGGCAAGAGAAGTTAGGCTCCAAATTATTCCATCTAATGTGAAAGTCATGGCAGTGAATTCAAAGGTTAAGGTGTTAGGGATGGCAGACGAGTGCTAGTTCGAATTGGAGACCAGGAAGATCAATTGGACTTCACAGTGATGGAGATGAAGAACTTTGACATGATATTAGGATAGGACTTTATAAAGGGAAATAAGACAATTATTGTCACATTTTGTGATGAGGTTATGTTGATTGGAGGCTCACAAACTTGGACTTTGCTTACTCATAAGCAAAGGAAGGAAGTTCAAGTGCAGCATGCTTCTGCACTAAGCTCGGAAAATCTATGTAGGAGTCAGATGTGGAAACATATGTGAAAATCATCACGGAGTTTCATAGCATTAATGTAGTGGGGACACCTATTCTAGCTGAAATTTCCAATGTTTTGGAGAAATATGCAAATTTGATGCCTGATGAGATATTGAAAGAAATTCCACCGAGGCATGCAGTGGACCATATCATTGAGCTAGAGCCAAGGAAGAAACCTTTGACAAAATATCCTTATCAATAATCAGGACTAGAGTTGGAGGAATTTAAATGACAGTTGAAGGACTTGAATGATGAAAGTTTCATAAGACCTTCAAGGTCCCCATATGAAGCTCCAGTATTGTTCCGAGGAAAGAAGGATATGAATGAGCTATGGATGCGTAGTGATTATTGTGCTCTCAACAAGTAGATGAAAAAGAATAGGTATTCTTTGCCATTAGTTGTGGATTGCTTCTACAAGCTTGCAAAGACCTAAGTGTTTTCCAAGCTATACTTGAGGCATGGGTACAATCAAGTGCAGATAACAGAAGGAGACGAGAGGAAAATTGCGATTGTGACAAGGTATGGGAGTTTTTAGTTCTTTGTTATTTCTTTCGCATTGTGTAACACTCCTATGACATTTTGCACTTTGATGAAGGATGTTCTACGTCCATATATGGATTCGTTCATAGTAGTATACTTGGAGGACATTGTGATATATAGTGATAACATGGAGGATCATATGAAACACTTCGCTTTGGTGTTTGAGGCATTGATGAAGAATCAATTTTACTTGAATAATTCGAAGTGTATGTTTGCCCAAACCAAGATTCCATTCCTTGGACAGATTGTAGGCCAAGGGCACATATGGATGGAGCTCAACATAGTGAAGGCAATAGAGGATTGCACCGAGCCGAAGGATGTCCATGATATGAGTGTGTTTTTGGGATGATCAACTACCAGAGGAAGTTCGTAGAGGGGTAATACAAATTGACATCGTCATTGAAAGACTTTTTGAAGAAGGATAGGTGATGGAATTGGTCAGATAAATGTCATACAACATTTGAAGACTTGAAGAAGAGGATGGTTACAACACTGATATTGAAGATACCTAACTTGGAGAGACTGTTTGAGGTACACATAGATGCTTCATATTTTACAATAGGAAGAGTTCTTATGCAAGATTGACATTCACTGGCATATGAGAGTCGGAAGTTGCAAGACAGGGAATGAAGGTATCTAGTTCATGAGAAGGAGATGACTGTGATCATCCACTGCGTACAAGTATGGAGGCATTATTTTATTGGGAAGCCTTTTTTTGTCAAGACTAACAACATTGCAATGAGTTATTTTCATCCTAACTGAAGCTGTCAATGAAGCAATCTCATTAGCAAGACTTCTTGGCAGAGTTCAACATGACTATTGTATAGATCGGGTACACCCAATGCAGTTGCAGATTCCCTTAGTAGAAAGGGACAGTTAGCTGCACTTAAGCAGGAAGAATACTAGGTAGAACGAGGTAGGAGTTAGGTACAGATGACTAATGAGATGCATAACAAGATTCAGATAAGTATTGAGACTGATACTCACGTACAAAGCATTGTGAAGCAAGTGAAGGAGCGAAAGACAAGGAGGTTTTTACTATGAGATGGACTCTTGTTCTTTAGGAACTGAATTTACATTCTAAAGTCATTAGAGCTTAGGATACACCATTTGAAGGAATTCCATGATTCTTCATGGGCTAGCCACCCAGGGCAACGTCGTTCTTGGCATTATTGGAGAGAGGGTTCTTTTGGGAGAATGTGCGGGAGGATGTAGAGGAGTATGTGCATACATGTATTATTTGTCAATAGGACAAATTGGATAACCAGAGGCGGGGATGAA
This sequence comes from Pinus taeda, assembly GCA_000404065.3. Lineage (NCBI taxonomy): Eukaryota > Viridiplantae > Streptophyta > Pinopsida > Pinales > Pinaceae > Pinus > Pinus taeda. The sequence continues at coordinate 67,425 of APFE031533000.1, forward strand.
TTTTTTAGCCTTTACCCACTCAAGAGGTACCATGGCTGGGTGTTTCAATGGAATTCATTACTTAGTTACCACAGGTATGGGGGTATATTGGGATTATGGTCATGGTCGATCATTTTTCCAATTATGAGATCTTCATTCTGACACAGATACCATGTAGGGCCAAGATGATTGTTGAGCTATTATTCAAAAATGTTGTGAAGTATTGGGGGGTGCCATTGAGTATCATATCAGGATGACATTTATGATTTACAGGCAGATTTTGGACCACTTTGTTCAAGTTGGTTGGGATAGAGTTGCTGTAGAGTTCGAGTTACCATCCGCAGATAGATGGGCACATTGAATGGACTAATGCACTGCGAGAGGACTACTTGAACATTATGTGATGTTTGAATAGAAGAATTCTCCTGAACTCTTGGATGTGGCTTAGTTTAGCTACAACATGCAGAAGAGTTCCACAACTGGGTATTGTCCATTTGAGTTGGTGAATGGATAGATGCTAGTTTCTCCACACGCTGTATTATCAAGAGGATTCTTGAGGAGTCCACATGCAAATAGATTCATGAAAGCATGGGAGGAGACCTTGGAGTTGGCATGGGTACACATGCATGTACTTGCAAGTTGATTTAAGAAATGGGAAAATAAGCATAGACGGGAACTAGACTTCAGTGTTGGGGATATGGTTTTTCTCAGGATTACTAGGATCAATTTCAGCCACCGAAAGGGACTACGAGATCTTTGACAAGAAAGTATGAGGGGCCATTCTAGGTAAAGAAGTGAGTGGGACAAGTTGAATATGGGTTGGAGCTTCTGAACCACATGAATTCGAAACAACTTATGTTCCATATGAGTCAGCTCAAGAGATATCGACTTGATGCACACCATCCAGACAGGATGGAACCACCGAGGGTACCATTCATGATTGTAGATAGGAAAAATCTTGTTTTGGATAAGATTATGGATCTTTGTATGGGAATTATTCATTAATGGAAGAACACACTAGAGGAGAGTAGCTCGGAGACAGAGGATTCACTATGGAGATGGAGGAAGGAGATTGCATAGTACGATGAGAAGTTAAGAGGAGTAGGTGGACTATAGAGGATGATAATGACTTCTGTTGGGGGAGGATTTCAAGCCCCCATGTCATCATCACACTTAGGTGAGTTAGGCACACACGACAGGCATGTTTCACTGACAATTTGGCGGATGAATCTCTAGGGCGTGTTTAACTGACGAGTTGGGCAGGAACTCATAACCGATGAGTTAGGAGGGGTGCACATAACCGATGAGCCATGAGGGGTGCATTTAACCAACAAGTTGGGGTGAATGCCTTTAACCGATGAGTTAAGGGGAGAGCCAACACAAATTTTGACTAGGTGTTGGAAGGCATGAGTCAACTTGGAGATATAGGGGATGAGCTAGGAAGCAATGAGCTAGGCACACTACTTGAACCCACACTTGGATTCAACGTATTAAAAATGCTAAGGAAGGATTAGGTGGGTTGGCTGGGTCACACGAAGCATATAAGTAAACATGGAGGATGAGTGGGAGAGTTTAACACCCCTCCCTTGTGTGTAATCCTATTGTAACCTAAGCTGAGAAAAGCTATGTGTGATATGTAATATTAAAAACAAATATAAGTTAATAAATAAATCACTTGGAGAAACGAGACAATAAGAGATGAGATTCTTGCCAAATTCCATTGAGGAATGGGATAGGGAGAAATCTTTCATGATAAAGCTTCTAGATGTGATTCTAGATAAGCTTGGATGGATTGGCATGAAATATCCATCGGATGGATTGGAGATAAATATCCATCAAGGAAAAAACATAAAAGATTTGTAGGAGATAAAGGAAAGCTTTTATGAGGAAAAGCCTCATGGGAGATAAAGGCGAGCTTTTCCAAAAAAGACCTAGGCAAATGGAAAAATCCATAAAAGCGAGATTCTGCTAATAGAAATTGTATGATGAAAGACGGTATTAAATACCCATTTCATAGATCAATTGGAGGAAGTTGATCCATGGCAACAACCTCGACTCGAGGTGAATCATAAGTGATTCATGGTTGGGTAGTGGTTCTCCACTCTCCAAGTGATGTTTTAGTTTGGTTCATATGCGTGGAATGTACTATATGTTGGTTTCTTCTCCTCTCTATTATAATTATAGTTATTCTATGAGAAGATTTAAGTTTCCTTGATAAGAATGAATGGATTGCATGAGATTCTTATGTGTAGATTTATTGTTGTTTCCCTCCATTCTAGTTTGAGTAACTTGCATGGTATATGCTTTATGTTAACCCTTCCTTTGAAACTGTTAGATGATTTAGATTAGAGTTATTCTTATTATGGGGATGATGGTTTTCCATTATACATGTTGCATTCCAATCTGAAGTTAGCAATAGAGGTGTATGAAGTGGGTGACAATACTTGTACGAATTTTCATGTGCCAATTATACATAAGTAGATTACCTATGTTGATGATTTTCATGATAATGTTTTTTGTGTTATCCATGTGACTCCTTTTACATCCAAGAGTAGAATTCATAGTGGAAGCATAATACATGGTCATAAATACTACCGATGTTTAAGAGGAGATCATATATGAATATGTGAGATAGCTATGGAATCTACACTTGACCATCTTACATTTAATAAATAAATATAACCTGCCTATAATGTTATGTGATAAATTGTTAAATTCCTATGTATGCAAAAAGTTTTGGAATTAATGTCCATTAACGCTTGTGGAAATTAACCCAAGAACTAGTATAGGTTGCATTCCGTAAGATATTCCATATGTGTGTAGTATGTTTAATAATGGATCTAACATACAAGTCTTATCAATGAAAATAATAATCCATATCACGGACCCACTTTTAACATTATGGAATTGAAAAGTCTATTGGTACAGTGGTATGACCAATAATGTTGATATGATGATACCGTTGACAACGGTTAAATCTCAGCAGTAAACCAAGAAAATTTGAAATTTACTGAAGCCTAGGGCCTAAATTTTGGGTAGTCTCAAGAGGTAAATTACAGATGGTATCAGATGATACATTCAAACACTGAGCCATATGGACCAATCCACCTCTGTATTGGAATTCATGTCATGTAATGGTTAAGGTGATCCTCACAACTAAGGAAAATTTCGAGCTAAGATCAATACCAGTAATATTCTAATGTGGAGTGAGAGATCATAAATTGTTGGTTGTCTGATAGGTAACTAATTTCATATAAAGGATTGTTAGAAATAAGAATCGCCTATCGCATGGAGCAGATGGTGGAAGTAATAACATAATTATATGTTATCGCACTCAATATTACTATATTAAATCGTCTAAGGCTAATTATCGAAAAACCGATGTTTCCTATGCAATCAAAATGGAAGACGTGCATAGTTCTTTAATGCATGCATCATGTAGAGGAATTATCTATGAGTTATGTTTCATAGTGTGAATACTCTGGAAAGAAGGATATCTATATCATTAATTTGGTTCATAAATGTTATTTAAACTGGTATCCGAGAAACATAATTACTAATTATAGCCTTGTCGAATAACGAATGTCTGGGAGTTAATTCCTACAATAGGTTCAATGGGTCAATTTTAAAGAGTGGTGAAGAAATTCGACCAACTCTACCTAAAATTAATGGAAAGATAAATATGTAGGGACTTCTTAAAATTGAAGGGAAAAAAAAATGTTATAGCTACATGCACTATGTGCGTTATTAAGAATTGACAGATAACTAGACTAATTATATTCTTAGAACGTCCAAATCAAGCCATTCCTCAGTATTCAACTACACTGGGATTATGGGAATTAGTTCGTTGGAAGAGGTGCTCTTGGAAGTTGCACATTTATGCACAAGGATAATTCTTTTTCACATGTTATGCAGACTTTGAAATGTTAGGTCTTATCATGTGATGGAGGAAAACCTCATTAATCATATAAAATAGTGTAGGTTGAAAGGTCGCACGAGGTTATCCGCAAAGACATCTAATCTCACTAAGTAATCTCTATTGACACATTGTGAGCGTGTAGATCGTTATATTTTTAATGGTGGTTGGAAGAGATTTAACTCTCAACTTATGGAACCAAATTTAATCAATCACAAAAATTAGATCGGAGTTAAAAATGAAGCGTTGTTCCTCCATTTTGGTAGGGCTCAAGGCTTTGAAGAGAGGGATACTTCAATAAATGACTATTGGGATTTTTCTCCGAACATAAATAAACAAAACGTGATTATTTCTCCCCCTTATGACCCAGCGTTTGATGCATGATTCTTTTACTCATGCACTGCTAAGGAAAGTAGCATTTTTCCTTTTTCGATAGGATGCACACCGATGGGGTCGGCTGAAGACCCGTGTTTTAGGGAGGACGTTTAAGCAGCAGTGCTAAATCCTAATTACTTTTGTTCTTATTTCTGAGACACTTCCTTCGGTTGTTTTATCACAAGGTAGAGGTGTGTGAGTTGGCCACAAATCCAATGATAATGTTTCCATGAGGGATCACAAAAAAGTCGTAGTCCGATGTTCCTCGATTAACTAAAAGTACCTATCCGATGGGTGGAAGGTGATAGGTTGAGATAGTGATTATCCTTATCACAGGTTTTATTCGGATTAATTTAGCCATAGATCATTATCTTTCCCAACAAAATATATGGTATGCTACTTTTATCCTCACACATTGTAGAGAAAGCAACGATTTCTTTTTTAATTAGAATATTGGAGAATGCATGCTGGTTTGTGTGCTTTTATGCCATGTTTTATGGTTAAAAAAACAATGCATGAAAATTAAAGGATGAAGGGAATCACAACTGTTGTTTCCCTTCTAAATGTTGTGTTTCGTGACTTCTTTATCCCAAGCTAAGGGTGGGTGAGTTGGAAACAAGTCAAATGATGTTGTACAGTTCAGTTGTGAAAACCTTTAATTGGGATCCTGATATAAATCAATATATTGACTTAAGATATGCTTTAAAAGAACGAGTATAAAGCAAAACCCAATTTCACCCTAATTGACAATCAACTTCAGTTCACCCTAGTTTGATTTCTTAACAATCCCTTGATGTAGCAATGGATCTGAAGGACAGGAGGAGCTAGTTCAAGCTCTAGAAGAGATCTCATTGCAGCAACCACACTAAAGGCTGATGTTTGATTTCTTAAGGATTTTTCATTGTAACAACGGATTTGAGGGTTGAGAGACCATACTAAAGTCAGATCTTTCATGAATTTTTCAAGAGGTACGGTTGAGAGCCTTATATTGCTTTTTCATGCAGAGGCGCTACATATGTCGTGGAGGTATTAGAGATATGTCGAAGGTAAGGACAAGTTACCATGCATTGGAAAATAATTTTGGTACATATTAAATTGTGCAGGAACAATTAAAAATAATGTCTACGTAAAACATAATAGGAATCAAGCTCTTGTGGAGAATGCAAGATCGGGATTGGGTAGATAATCCATGGAAAAGGAGTTCTGGATCGCTAAAGGATGATGTTTGTGGGAAAAGGAAAGTAAGTATAATATTCTTCATATAAGAGTTAAAGAAGAGAAAATCTCATTTTTGAAGCGTGAATGAAAGATTTATGGAGTATAATTGTGTTGGCACTCAATGTCGAACGATTAAGTGAGTTAAATTTGAAAGAGAATTCCTTGGCGTTAATAAATTAACCAAGGTATAGTCAAGCATGTAAATTGTGACTAATTTGTTTCTAAAAGTGTTGATCAATGGTCATGTTGTGAGTATGGGAAATCTATGCATAGAGCATGATGAATGAACTCATTTGTTGTTTAATTGTATATCACAATTTAGAATTTTTGAGGGACATACAACATAGAGTTGAAAACTCTTTTGGAAAGACTTGGGAATCTTTCATGGAAAAAGTAGCTTTGCATGAGTTTAAGAAAATAACTACTCATTTGGGATTGCGTAGAAATTCAAATCTTTATGTATAGTGATTTCCATTTATATGGGAAAAGGAAATTTTCTATCTGCAAATGTAGTTTATTTTGATGGTGTTGACTTCTCATGATATTCTCCAATATATCTCTAAGATTTAAGAGAAATTCATTCAAAATTTCTATTGCATACCGCTCACTTCCTTGATTCTTATTCTATTGGAATTACTTGTGGATATTTTATTGTTGGAGGTAAATCTATACGTCAGGTTGTTCACAACGGTATTTTAGTTATTCCATGGAACTCTAGAACTATAAAAGGTAAACAATGTATTTTTACCAAATATTCCTTACCCTCGTATTCTAAAGCATGATTGACATGTTTTTTGAATGAACAGTCGCATTTGAAAATTCAGAACTTTAGTTCTCCTTTGTGTTTTACTGCTTTTAGAATTAGGTTTAAGTTGCAAAGTGTTTGGTATTTATTACACTCTTATAAAGCATATACATTGAACCATCAAATTTCTATCAATCAATATGTTAGTTGACATATATTAAATATAGAAGAGGTATTATGACATGAAAAAAATGATCATGAAGATGGAATACGATCTCTCTTGGTTAGTAGGTTATTGAGAACGACACTTACAAATCAACAACTTACCTTCAAACCAATTCGAGAATTAATGTTTTATATTTATTTCTAATACACATAAAACATTTATTCAAATGGGTTGATATTTCTTTCTCGATGAATGGAATAAGTGATATCTAGTTACTTGAATCTACTTGGCCTTATAAAGATTAATTTTGAACATACAATCTGATTTAGCAATATAGTTTTCAGCTAGGATAAGGGTATTCGGAAAAAATATTGATTCTTGGTATTGCTGTCAAACTGAAAATTCTAGTCATTGTCGGGTATGTAGGGGAGGGTAATTCCTGGTTTGTCGTTGAGCTGATGTATTATTATACGATGTATTTCATGTGTTATAATCAAATACAAGATAAATTAGAAAATCCCAATTTGAAAAAACCAAGAAATTACACCTTCACACAAATAAATTGCAAAGATTGAAGTTTACTTTTCGGATTAACGGAAACAGAGGTAAACTTACTATAAAATCAGAAATTCCAGCTGAAGATAGAAATCATAGTTGTGACATGTGCCAAAGAGAAAATGAAATTGTTGAAATAGCTCAAGGAGAATAATTTTAGGAACTAAAACAATTATAAACCTTTTCCGGTGTCATGTCTAATTGTCATTTATTATGAATGGTTCAATGAGGAACATGTACGACTTGTTCATTCTAAGTATGAATAGTCCATTACATAGGTTTCTCATGTTTGGCTTTGAAAAAAAAAAATGCAGGATTCTTGTGCCATTCATTTAACCATTAGACTGATGATATACTATGTTGCATTTGGCTACTAAAAATTTGTTCATGATTTATTGAATTATATTGTTGTTGTGATATTAAGAGGGATGGTGATATGTGAAAAATAGGATTGCTTAACCTAATGCTGCCATCATATAGAACAATCTAGAAAATTGGCTATGATTTTATATCGATGGTAAGATGATGCTCTACGGGAACGAGAATATAACATGGTTATTAAAATTAAAAGGTTATTATAGATGGTAAAAATTACAAAAATTTAAATTATGGATAAACACTTTTATGTGGATGCAATTACATGATTGAAAAGAGAGGCTTATAATAGGATAATTAAATAAGTGAGAGTCTTGGGAAAGTATAATATCGGATTAATACACTATTAATCCTGTTAAACAAATAATGCATATAGAAGCAAAGTATGCCAGTGTGAATTACATGAAGGACTTATTGGGAAATACAATGATATTCATGAATGTGCCTTAATATGTGAATGGATCACAAATTCCCACAACTAAACTATAATAAAATTAAAGAAGAGTTTATCCTGTAATGTAGGATGTAAATGGTTTGGATAAGAAATCAAAAATTAAACCACGATGATTCAACAATCATTAAATGAATATGAGAAAAAGTAATTACACCAAGATAACATACGAGTTGTTGGTTAGTTATAGTGTGGGGAAGAGAGACTCGCTAGAAAAACATTATTTAAAATAAAGTAAAAAAGAATTAATTCAGTAAGCAATAAGTAAGCAATAAGTGGTTGATAGATGACATGATCAACCTAACGTACTACAATTAAATATTGTAGGCTTTCCACATAAGAGCAAAGCCTAAATTACCAACTTAGGAATGGAATATAGAGATAAGTCATTTTATCTTATCCACATTTGAAATCAAATTATGACTATATGTTGTCTAAAAAAGAACATAACTCAAGGAAATTAAGTTATGCTTAAAAGAACCTAAATCATGAAGGAAATTGTCAAGTGCGTATTAAAAAAATGATAGAACCTATTGTATACATACTTAATATGATAAGGAGGACAATGGAATGGCCTCAAAAGCACATTAAGTTTACATACATAATCGAAATCTAAAAGCAAGGTTGATGCTACTTCCAAGAATGCCTCTGAGATAGTAAGCAGAAAATGGGAAAGGAAACAAGATATTTCCAAATAACCACTCATAGTGATCTAAAAAACTAATGTTAACATAACACATGCAAGGTAAAAGAGGATAATCAATTCCTTGGTCTTAAGGATGTGAAGTGGAGAATAATACAAATTTCACTTATAACTCCTGCATGGGAGTTGTATGTAGGTGCATACTGTTTAACCGTAATGTGAGACCTACATGAACTAGCAAGGTGTTCGAAGAAGGAAACCCTATGATATGATTATTTAAGTATGGAATGCTTAATAAGAACTAACCCAATATTGTTCTGATGGGAATGAGACATCATGTATTTATGATAGAATGGATATCATGGTCTGTTGTGTGATGTATTTCATTTTTATTAAACCTGGTACAGGTGAAAAACCAAATCCCAAAACTAAGAGTTATGGGTATGATTGAGTAATAGTGGGTAGGATGAATATTATGATACTATTATGTTAATATTGTTACAACCACATAGCATAGGCAAAAAATTGCTAAATAATGTCACTTGAATAGTAGGATATAAAAACATTCATTGGTTGCAGAAATGAACCATGTTCATGAAAATTCCTTATAAACTGATCACGTTTGTTATATTTACTAGAAATAAATGAACGAATGTTGGCATGATACTAACATTGTCGAAAAAATATGGATAAAGTTTATCTCATGCAAGTGATCCTATGATAATCATATGATGGACAATAGTACAGATTGTACTATGTACAAGATGTACATATGGTACCTGTATGGATGTATGCATGTCAGGATTTAAACATGATATGTATAACTATGTGTAATACACCTTGTGTGTAGGTATGCATGAAGACATTAGGTGGGTGTCTTCCAAGGCAACCGACCTAGAAGTGCACAACAAATGGAATTAAGAAGTGGATCGAGAATAAGTAACAATGGGTTATTTGCAGTATGGAATACATATGATTATGATGAGTATATGTCATTATGAGGATATGTGAGCTACCCTGTTATAATGTTTTATGCATATGCTAGTTGACTTGTTGTATGCAAAGAAACTCCAGGAAACAAGTGTTCGGAAAGAACACAAAGGCTTGGAAGAATGCAGGAGAAGAACATGAATTCTTCAAATAAAATGAATAATTGGAAATATAAGCCATAGTTGTTTTAATAATATTAAGTGACAAATTATGATATTGATCATGGTAAAATTATTTTCATTTCTGCATCTAAAATTTCTTACAAACTGCTGAAAATAATGTTTAAGGTAGATATGGAAGGCGATGTGTTGGGAGCACTCCTTATAACCGATATACATTGGAAGACTTGAATCAGATGGCAAGGCCATGAGCACTGTGGATTTAGAAGCCAACTCCCTTTGAATGAGGACATGATGTAGGGATACACTGAGGATGGTGTAAAATTTAAAGGGGGGAGTATGTAACACCCCTCCCTTGTGTGTAAGCCTATTGTAACGTAAGCTGAGAAAATCTAGGTGTGATATGTAATATTAAAAATAAATATAAATTAATAAACAAAACATTTAGAAAAGCGGGACACCAAGAGATGAGATTCTTTTCAAATCCCATTGAGGAATGAGATAGGGATAAATACTTCATGATAAATCTTCTAGTTGTGATTCTAGATAATCTTGGATATATTGGAGATAAATATCTGTCAAGGAAAAAATATCAAATATTTTTGGGAGATAAAGGAAATCTTTTATGAGGAAAAGCCTCACGAGAGATAAAGGAAACCTTTTCCGAAAAAGACCTAGGAAAATGGAAAAATCCATAAAAGAGGGATGCCACCAATGAAAACTATATCATGAAAGAGGGTATTAAATACCCATTCCATAGATCAATTGGAGGTAGTTGATCCATGGCAAGATCCTTGGCCTGGGGGTAATCAAAAGTGATGCATGGCCGGGTGGTGGTGCTCCGCTCTCCTAGCGATGTTTTAGTTGGGTTCATATGTGCGGAATGTATTATATGTTGGTTTCTTCTCCTCTTCATTATAATTTCAATTTGTCTATGAGATGATTTAAGTTTCCTTGCTAAGAATGAATGAATTGCATGAGATGCTTACGAGTAGATTTATTGTTGTTTCCCTTCATTATGGTCTAAGTGAATTTCATGTTATATGATTTATTCTAACCCTTACTTTGAAATTGTTAAATGATTTAGATTAGTGTTATCCTTATTATGTGAATGATGGGTTTTCATTATGCATGTTTCATTCCAATGTGAAGTTAGAAATAACAGTGCATGAAGTGGGTGACAGTACTTGTACCCATGAGCTATTTGATTCATGGTAGAAATTCCATGCACCAATTATACATAAGTATATTACCCGTGTTAGTGATTTTTATGGTAATTATTGCAGTGTTAGCCATGTGACTCCTTTTATATCCAAGAGCAGAATTCATAGTGGAAGCATAATACATGGTTTTCCATACTAACAATATTTAAGAGGAGATCATATATGAATATGTGAGATAGCTATGGAATCCACACTTGACCATCTTACATTAAATAAATAAATGTAACATGCCTCTTGTTATCACTATGATAATTCTTTTGAAGTAAAAACAAAGAAAAATGAAAGGTAACCACAATCCGCTTTTGGAGATCAGGACCTAGCCTTCCCGATGCTCAGAGAGGGCAATCTCTTTAAAATTTAAATTTGCTTTAGTTAAGATGTTTTACGCTAGTTATTATTATTCAAGGGGTTTTTAATTTGTATTTGAAATTGGGTGGTGGGATCTGCTTAGATAGATGGATAGAATGATGTCTTTTAAACCATTGGGCTATGGAGTCAAACAAAAAGGGGATAAAAACTGGATTAACTCACTAAAGGGAAATTTGAAAGGGAAAGATAGCAAAGTGTTTCTAAGATCTTTGAGAAAGAGGGGTGAAGGGGTTTCACTCATGGTGAGAGAGCAGTTAAGGGTTCTCAGACCTGGATAATGAATGAGGAATGAAGGGGTAATCTAGATCAAAGGGAAACTAAGAATCCTTTAACCTAGATATTTATGAAATCAATCTAAACCCAAGAGAAATTAAGAATTATTTAATTTAAATATCAGAAGAAAACATTTAAATGTATAATTGTTAAGACAAAGTGTAATTAAAGAAGTTCTAAAATATTATTCCAGTTATAACATTTAAATTTGGAAAAACATTAAAGATTATGAATAACTTGAGAAAAATGATAACAATACATGAGAATACTTGTCTAAAATTTGCATAACACATGAATCCTTTCAAATTATTGATATTTATTCATCAACCCAACTTGTTGGCTCAGCAAATGATACAATAACCCTCTCAGTTTTCTGATCAAAAAGTCTATAGAAATATATAGTAGAATCCACCCCCCAATTTCAAATAAAAATAAAAAACCCCTTGAACAATCATAACTAGCATAAAAAATCTTAACTAAAACAAAGTTAAATTTTAAAGAGAGAGCCCTCTCTGAGCATCAAGAAGGTTATGTTGTGATCTCCAAAAGTGGATTGTGGTTACCTTTGGTTTTTCTTTCTTTTACTTCAATATAATTATCCGAGTGATAAAATTTCTAGTGACTGTACTGGGGATGGTATTTCTAAGTGAAATGCGAAGCACTATAAAGATTAGTAGCCTCTGAATTGTGGCTGAAGTTACCTTGCAAAGTGTCCTTTTGTGAATCTGCATTATTGATACTTATGATAGTAAATCTTTCAAAGCTTAGGGCCTTCTCTCCGGGCTTCAAATTCAAAGGATCACCATCCAATACAATCTACACTTTGCAATGTTTTGTACAATGATGCAAAGTAAAATGAACTATTGTAAGTCAGTGGAAAAGTAATGCTTCAACATCCTACCATTAATAGGTCCTCCTGGTAGATTTGATTCATCTATGTTTCTCAAGAAAAAGGCTTTGTTGCCTCTATAGCCAAAAATTACATAAGGTGCCTTCCATAGAAAATAAAATTTTCCATGCTTTCCTTTATCGTCTCTCCTTGAATCCCACTTAAGGACTTTGTATCCTATGTGAAAATCATCTGCTTTAGTCTTTTTATCGAACACTTTCCTGATTTTTTCTTGGAGTACTTGTGATTTTACATATACTTCTTCTCTGGTCTACTGCAGGTGTATGGTCTAATTTATTCTTCTCCGAATATCATTTAGTTACACCTATAATTCTTGAAGGATCTTCATGACTGGCACTGCCAAGGATGATGGGAAAACTACATCCACCCCATCAACTAGATGATAGGGTGATGTCCAATGGACTTCTTAGTAATCAGTCTATCTGCCCATAATGCATTAACTAAGTTTTTGTGCCATGTCTTTTTATTGTCTTCCAGTAGCTTTTTAATAATATTAACTAGACTTTTTTTGGATGATTCTACTAGTCCATTACCTTGAGGGTAATAAGATGTGGAATGGCTAAGGGTGATGTGGTACTCATTAAAAAAATCAATCATTCTTCTAGATTTAAAGGTTGCTACATTATCAGTAATGAGCTTCTAGGGACATCCAAGTCTTGAAAGGATATTACTCTCTAAGAAGGTGATTATGAAAGTGTCTCTAGCTTGCCTAGAATGTATGGCCTCTATGCATTTGGTAAAATAGTCAGTGGTTGTTAGAATCCACTTTTGCTGAGCTGAGGAAGTGGGGTGTATTTCTCCAATGAATTCTAACCCCCATTGTTGAAATCGCATCTCAGTGGAAATTGGTTTAAGAGGCAAAGGTCAAAGTTTCCTTTTTCCCTTAAAATTTTGGCATTTATGACAGAAGGTCACATGTTTTTTAACATCTGCAGACAAAGCATGCCAGTAGAAACCAGCCCTCAGAATCTTGTCAGTAGTACTCTTCCAGTACAGGTTTCCTCCCCAATCCCTTACATGAAACCCTTGCAAAATCTTGTTATCTTCATCTTTTAATAAACATGTTAAGAGAATACCACTATTTCCCTTCCAAAACAATGCATTATCTATAACACAATATCTTAATGACTTCATTTTTAAGAATCTAGCTTTAGCTCTTGTCAATCCAGGAGGAGCTTGTAAGTTTAGTAATACAAATGTAATATTTGTATACCATGGTGAATCAATAAAAGGTTCACTAATCTGTGGAGTCGCCATCTCCTATTGATCATCAAGGGCACTAATGAAGTTAATATCAAGGGCCTAATAGTTCGATTCAACCATGAGTTTGGCTAAACCTTGGCCTTTGATGAGCTTGGTGGGTCTTATCTCTATGTCATATTCCAATATTGTGGCAATCCATTTGCCTCTTTTTCCTTCAGGTGCATTTTGAGTCAAAATTTCCTTAACTATAGAGTTTGGAACATAAGCAATAATGTGAGAGTACAGAATGTATACTCTGAAATATTTCATTGCTTTAACCAAAGATAATGCATGTTTTTCCATGATATTGTATTTGAGTGTGGCGTCTCTTAAGGATTTACTAAATAATGTTATTGGATATTCATATCCTTGATTGTTCTTTTGCAGTAAGACTGCTACAATGGTGTGTTATGAAGCAAAAGAAAAAATTATAAATTCTTTGTTAAAGTTAGGACTAATTAAGACTGGAGTCTTGGTTAATGCTTCCTTAATAGCTTCAAAGGATTGTTTGGCCTCCAATGTCCATTTGATTGATGAGTCCTTTATTAGCATGTTATTTAATTCCCTAATTAATTCTACTGGATTTGAGATGAATCTCCTAAGAAAATTAATTTTACCTAGAAATTATTATATCTCTTTTATGTCTTAGGGATGGGAAATAGTCAAAAATGGCTTCTATTCTAGTAGGGTCTATCATAATCCCATCTTTAGGTAGAATGTGTCCTAACATATTTCCCTCTTCTAGACTGAAAAGTGTCTTTTTAGGATTTAAAAAAATCCCAAAACTCTTCTGAGGTGGTCTAAGTGTTCATTGTTTGCTTTAGAGAAGACTGTGATGTAATCCTACTATACTACTAAAAAATCATGGATTTCCTTGGCAAAATCTATATCCATATCTCTTTGAAATGTGGCACCTACATTCATTAATCCAAAGGGAATCTTAAAATACATGAAGGTACCCCAAGGAGTAGTAAACACATTTTTGGCCTGGTCCTTAGGTTGGACTAATATCTGGTTATACACAGAAAGTCTATCTAACAATGAAATCCTAGATGAGCCCATTACCCTTTGCAATATATGGTACATTTTTGGTAAGGAGTAGTTGTCTTAGAGACCTTGTTTAAGCTTCTAAAATCTACACAAAGTCTAATTTCACCTGTCTTTCTCCTAGTTGTAACTAAGTTTGAAATCCAGTCTGAGTATTTAATGGGGGCTATTATTTGGGCATTAAACATTTGTTTAACCTCTTTTTCTATGGATGGCATAAGAACAGGGTTTATCCTTCTAATTTTCTATTTGAAAGGTTTATGATTTTATTTTAGAGGTATTTTGTGTTGGATTACGTTGGTGTCATAAGATTTGAAGTCTTCATAACACCAGACAAATACATCCCATAACTCTTTAAACATATTAATATGTTTTACCTTTTCCTCTTGGGGTAAGGCTTTACATATCTTGATGAGTTTTGGTTTATCCTTAGTTCCTATGTTAACCTCTTCTATTTTAGCTCTTAGAGGTTCCATTTTAGGTTTCCTAGCTACATCATTAGAGTCAAAAAAATCCTCTAAAGGTACTAATCCTTTAGGAAACAAATTATATTTCAAATTAGGAATCTCCAGATCATCATCCATTATTTCATCTATTTCTACATTCTGTAAACTATCTATTTCTACTTTAGTAAATTTAGTTGGTTCATGTACATCAAAAATATTTACATCTAAGATACTTTCTACATTATTATCTACTGTACAGTCAATATCTATCTTGTAATTATGAAATTATCCTTCATTGTTCATGAAATTATAGATCTGAGAGTCATGGGAGAAAATCTGCCAATACATGAGGTTATCTGGTATAACAGACCTATGTCTAACTTCTGCAATGTACTGGTGGTTTGGTTGAAATGGCAATTTACAAGTACTAGCAAAGGTAGCTAGATTGTGGGCCTGCATGTTTTGTTTCCTAGGAATGGCAGCAAAGTTTGATTCCAGGAGGTCCTTGATCAAGTCTAAAACAACAATACCTATATATACCAAGCCTAGGGTTTTTGATAGAATATTCGCCATTGATATGTTTGATAATTAGCTTTGAGTCTCCCATGATGGAAACTCTTTTGGCTCCCAATTTCCTAACCAATTGTAACCCTAGAATCAGGGCTTCTTATTCGGCCATGTTATTGGTACATTTGAAGTTAAATATGAAGGTATGTCCCTCAGCATCACTGTTTTCCATATTTTCAAGCCACACTCCTATACCAGCCCCTAACCTATTTACAGACCCATCAAAGTCTAAATGCCAAAGTGACTCATGGAATATGTTCTCACTATCAGTTGTTCTGTACTTAAGGTTTTTGGCTGTAATTTCCTTTTTATCAGTTTTTGCATTGTATAAGATGAAAGATTTCGTATCTGAATGCATGGAGTATATGGGAAAGTTTTGGGGCTTTTCCTCACTACTGATCATGTACTTCATCAA
Organism: Pinus taeda; assembly: GCA_000404065.3. NCBI lineage: Eukaryota > Viridiplantae > Streptophyta > Pinopsida > Pinales > Pinaceae > Pinus > Pinus taeda. The sequence continues at coordinate 83,449 of APFE031533000.1, forward strand.
GGTCTCCCTATATAATTTTCTTGGTTGGCCAAAAACGAATATGGTGGCATAAGACATATCCAATTGAAAAGATCCCTACAATTTTGCTCTCCATAAGCGAGATAGTAGAATTCCATATTTTGGTGGGATGTCTGCAACTACAATGTCCATCAGAATACTCTTTGTAGGGCACTATAAAAGAGTCACACATAAGTCTTTGATTAGAACAAGGAATTTAACATGACTAGAGTCAAAAGAAAATAAATCCTTATAAGGCCTGGTAATGTCTAGGTTGAGTCTTTCCATTATTGCCTTTGGCATGAGATTGTGAGATGCTCTTGAGTCTAACATAGCATTATGCAAAATTTTATCATGAATGTTTAGGGTGATGTAAAAAGGAGGAACTCACCCTTGCTGATGAATTCCATTGGCCTCAGGGCCAAATAACAATTTAGGCTAGTCATCATTGAAATTAACAAAATCCTCTCCCTCTCCTATGTTCAAAGTCTCAGTTATCTGTGACCTATAAGATTCATTCTTTACCAAGTAGGTCAAAGGAACTGATATCTTTAATTAAGCTATTTCATTTTTAATATAGAAAGGGAGCCGAGGTTTGTTTGTTTGATTCAGACCTTCCTTAATGTGTGCAGTTTGAGTGACTTTATCCTATTTCTTAGTGGTAGGAATTTCAGTCTATGTTTCTACTGTTTTTCCTTGATTTATTTTATCTTGATTCTTTTCAATGATTAGTTATGTTTGGGTTTTAATGGAGGTTATATCTACAATCCTAGGGATTGGAGTTTGCTATGTTCCCCTACGGAGAATTTGCAATATTTTGTTAATTAGAGCTTATTTTATTATCTTAGTCTTGGTTTGGATGGATCTTTTAATGGGAGTCTCATTATTATTCTTAATTCTCAAGCAATATTATTTATGGACCTCATATATAGTAGACTCATATCCGTACATAAAATTAAAAGATTCACGAGATTCAAAATCTAACTGTTGAAGCATATATAACTCCTATTCTTCTTGAGTAGGAAAAACAATGTCTTCCTCTATGGCTTCTAGTACATTAATCTAGGTATCATCGTCTGCTTCTTGGTTTTGTGAATCCTCAACATAGTTTTCTTGGAAGGCGGGCCTAATCTATTGGTTTGGAGTAGCATTTTTTCCAATATTAGGGTTTTTCCTAAATTTTGGGTTTCTTATTAGGGGTTGTTGTTGTTGATTCTCCCATTGATTTTTCCTCTCCATGTTATCTAACCTATCCATTATTCTTTCTAAACTTTTAGCTAAAACATCTACTTTTCCATCCGAAGTTGAAGCTTCTTCTTTAAATACAAATTTCTTTTCATTCCCCATTTGTGCTTTCTCAGCTAACAGGTTGGCCTCTACACTGACAACATTACTCTGCATTTGTTCAATTATTTTAGGATTTATCTCCCTTAGCTGGTATGACATGTCAGCATCAAAACCCTCAGGGAACTTAATTAATGCTAGGTCAGGTGGAGGCTTAATGTTGACTTGACTTGCATTATAGATATTATTAAACCTAGTGCAATAGTCTTGAACTGACTCGTTGGGAGCTCTTCTAATATTGTCATATTGAGAAAGTATTTGCAATTGGCTCTTCTTTCTTTCCTATCTATCAATGAATAACCTTTGAAAATTTGCTAAGTCTGCAATATGGATGGGTAGGAAAGGCTTTGAACCACTTCTTGACATCACTAGTTAAAGTTTGGGCAAACAGTCTCATTTGGACATATGACTCATCTATTTCATGCAATTCGAAAAGTCAGACATCTTATTTAGATGTTGCTATGCAGTGTAATGACCAGTAGCATTAAACAACAAAATCTTACTTCGATAATTTGCAGGCATGGGATGGAGTTGAGAAGGTAAAACAAGAGGAGCATATATGTTTTCCATTGTTGTGATTCTAGTTTGACTGGGGGGTAAAGTTGTGGTGGTTGAAGAAGGGCTTGAAACTAATGGAGGTGAACTAGATGATGATGTAGATGGTTGATTAATAAGTGGTCTAGGTGATTGGATTGTGATAGATACAATTGATGAAGTTGTCGTAAGGGAAGGTGGATTTACAACAAATCATGTTTTTGAAGAAACTCCAAGGGAATTAGTAGTAAGGGCAGCTGGTTTAGTATATTGTTGAATGTAAGAATCACCTACATTACTTACCAGTTTAGAGGCCCAAACTTCTAATTTGTCAAAATTCTCAACAACTAATTTATCTAAATATGAATTAATAACCCTTTTTGATTCAATGAGTTGAACAAACTCGAGATCTAATACTATTTCGTGGATTGAATTCTCAGATTTACTTCTGAATAATGAGAGATCAAATGAAAAATCAAAAGGGATGTCGTCTAAAGTTGACAACTCCTTAAGGAGTGAATTCTATCTAACTAACCTACTACTATTCGCTTGAGCTTTCGTTGTTCTAGGTTGTCTTAAAATCCTCTCTAGGTCATCTGCTATAGTTGCAGAGTTTGGATCTAGGTTGGCGCTAGTATAGTGAATCTTTTTAGAAGCCAAAATTTTAGGTTTTTAAACTTTTTTTTATGAATTTTTCTGAAAACTTACTTCAAGTAATGACCTTAAGGGGCTCAAGATTTAATTTAAGGTTCCCTTAAACTGTTATGAGACTGAGGATCAAGTCCCCAATATGGTAACCAGAAATGTTATCACTCTAATCATTCTTTTGAAGCAAAAAGAAAGAATAACCAAAGGTAACCAAAATTTGCTTTTGGAGATCAAGACCTAGCCTTCCTGATGCTCAGAGACGGCTCTCTCTTTAAAATTTAACCTTTTTTTAGTTAAGATGTTTTAGGCTAGTTATGATTATTTAAGGGGTTTTTTGTTTGTATTTGAAATTGGGTAGTGTATTCTACTAAACATTTCTATAGACTTTTTGATCAAAAATCCCAAAGGGTTATTGTATCATTCGTTGAGCCAACAAGATGGATTAATGAATAAAGATCAGACATTTCAAAGGATTCATGTCTTAAGCAAATTTCAAACAAGTATTATCATGTTTTGTTATCATTTTTCTCAATTTATTCATAATCTTTAATATCTTTCCAAATCTAAATGTTATAACTCGAATAATATTTTATAACTTGATTAATTACACTTGGATTAACAATTATGCATTTAAATGTTTTCTTCTAATATTTAAATTAAAGAATTCTTAATTGCTCTGTTAGTGTCAGCCTTTGCAGCCTCCTCTAGTGATAAAACATGCTCTTACAAAGTGATTTTAAGGTGTCAAGGTCAAATTTTGTCATTTCAGTGAGTCCTCAAACAAAATTTGGTCACTAGGTATTAGGTCTAGGGTTTGCTTTTACTCCTTTAAAAGTTGTTCAAATGTCAGTCCATGTCACCTTTCAATTGAGCGTACCATCATTTATAGGGTTCTCATCATCATGTCAAGTTCCACTGGGTCATTTTACACCTTGTTCATGCTTCAGTTGCGCCTAGGTAAGGCTCATTTCCCTCCCCTACGGTTTTGAAGGTAATTTCTATTGGAGGTAAAATCATTAGAAAAACTTGTATCCATATATTCATACAACTTCCCCTATCCTTAATGTACCTTATTAACCACTTCCCATCACCGAGATCCCTCGAATTCCTCATTTTCGCACAAACCCTAGTTTCTTGCTACAAGTTGACAATTTTCTAGGCTAGGCCTGTGTTTTTCCCTTTTGGACCTCCCCCCCTCACGCAATATTTGAAATTCCACTTTCCATGCTCCCTACATCCCTCCCTACTTCTCAAAATTTTCTCAAGAATTTAGAAGCCCTTTATCCCTTTCATTTAACTTCATTTCGACAAATCCCCTGTTCCACACACACGGGATAGGTTTTACTCGAATGATGTTTATGACTAATAAAAGATGAATTTGGGAAAACTGAGAGAGGTTTTTGTCCAAAAGAGGCCACGAGAGAGAAAAGTCTTTCACTTTTTACACAGGTGTCATGGTTTTGAAGAAATGTCAAAAATACAGTTGCCTTGGGAGAATTGATGCACCTCTGAACCGGCATTGGGAAAATCAAGTTTTATATTAGCTTGGTTGGCCAAATGACTTGCTTGATGCATCTAATGATAACTGGACATAAATATATTTCCAATGAGATATCATGAGATCAATTTGGATTTGAGGAAGACCTTCAAAAGTTGACTGTAATAGCACTCTACCTTTAGGCAGGCTCATTTTACACATTTTGACTAGTCTTGGAAGATTTAATTTTTGACAAAGAAAATGAACTCAAAAATGAAACACTCTAGTTGGGTTTTAAAGTACACTCAATAACCTTTCCAACAAGCTATATTGCACCCAATTCGGACACAAGAAAGGCCTCCAAAGGTCTCTTGTAAAAAATGTTATGCATTGGGTCACTGGCACGACACATAGAACTGGCGCGGTGCATTGGGTTGCCCTCCACAGTGAAAAATATACACTGGCGCGACAAATAGAGAATTGCAGCATGTTGGGTTTGAGGCATGGCACATAGAGTTTCCAAGCCTGATTCTCTCAAAAACTCCCTCAAATTACCAAAATCACTCAACTCTTCTAGTGTGCAAGTAAGTCAAGATCTTTTCCTTGCTAGTAAAGGATTTTTTATTAAAGTTTATGGTGGTTGTGTAAAAGAAAATTAAAACCCTAATACATTGAAATTTCTCAAAAGCCATTGCCTCGGGTTTGTACTTCTCATTTTTCTACCAAGTTTGTTCTACCACTCCCTCATTTTTTTCACTCCTCTATCCATTTTCTCAGCTTATCCGCCTATTCCCTAACTCCCATAATCGGTCATCGCTATCCCTAATTCCCGTTTTCCCAAATCCGAACTACAAATCCCCAAACCATAATTCCCATCCCAAGCCCTAAATATCATCCCATAAAACCTTTCATTCCCTAAACCCTACAACTAGCATCAAACCCTCCCCTCATTAGTCCCCTCAAAAACATGAAGGTAAAACTAGCAAGCCACCCAAAGGAGGAGGGTGGAATTCACTTCAGATGAACAAGAGATCAATGCCAATCAGGAGCCTTGGCTTGAAAGAGTCAATATCCACTTAGATAGGTTTTTAGAGAAAGCCATCAATGAGAAGAATATGTTGAGAAACATGGCATATCATTATTTGTCAAGGAATATGGTGTGCCAAGCTAGAATAAAGAGCTTGAAGGCCAAATTCAAGAAGAGATCGAGAAGGCAAAAAGCGAAAGATAAAATTCAGATCTTGACCGAGGCTTCCTTAGCCCAACATAGCACTTGATGGAGAAGACTCAACCCAAATTTCAAAAAAAATGGGGTACTTTTTGCATTTTTGGAATTTTTGGCACAAAACACAGAATTTTCTGCCCTATGCGTCGTGCCACGTGGCGCTCGCTTTTGATAGGAGCCTCCAAATCACATAAAATCAACATTGTTGGATTTGGCATGGAAAAATATGATTGTGTACCAATGGACAAGAAATTTGGACAGGTTTTGAGCCCTCAAAAAGGTCAAAAATACTCGAGAAAATGACCTTACTGCCCCCTATTTTGACACACAGGCAGCAACGTTGGAAGAATTGAATTTTGGAGGGGCAAATGGAGGCCAAATTGAATAATTCCACTTGATTTGGAAAACAAACAAGCATACCTTTCCAACAAGCACACTTGGAGTGAATTTGGACACCAATAACGCCTCCAAAAGTTGGTCCAAATAGGCACTATGCATAGAGAATCACGCGCGACACATAGAGGAAATTTTCCTAGTTTGACCAAGTATTGCTCTGTTTTTCACCCAACTTTGGCTAGTTTGACTTTTTCACTTTATCAATGTTAAAGTTTTGATGTAATTTCATTTCCATTGATGGATCATGATGCAAATATGGAAAATTTTCACTTTTGTAGGTAGATTCATCAGTTTAAAAGTTGTTTGAAACTAAATGAATCAATTTCGTCGTTTCTAGAGGCATGTTGTTTCACTGCCTGATTTCTAGTTCTCAGTTTAGAATTAGTTGTAACAACTCCTAAACATGTGACATCAACCCCTATAGGCTAGGATGAGCTATGGCTTGCAGCACTCTTTGAGATCCTTGTGGCATTTGTTTTGGTACAGTGATTTCTTATGTATTTGTGAATTTTCTTATGTATTTTGTATGTCATTTTCCCTCTTATTTCTTCTCAACTAAATCAAACAAGAGTTTAAAAGAATAAATTGAAACTGTAGTGCTCTACTTGAAGTTTGCTTTACTTTCTTGGTGTTTTCAACTATTTCGAGAGGATAAATGACTTCTCTTACCCTCTTCAACTCCTCCCCTGTCTAAACCATCCATCTCCTTTCATTTAGAGTGTCAAATACAGTTTCATACCTTGCCCCATTGAGCCCTCTGTAAAACTGAGCCTCATTCGCTGCACCCAAAATTTGCTTTTCCATTACAGCCCACAAACACAACATTTTATTCAATCAAACGTCTTTACATATATACCTAGCCTAAGATCAGTAATCAAATCAGTCATCTAAATCTTCTAGTGATCATAATTAGCTGAGATTGACCCGAAGAGAGCCCTCTCCTGACCTGGTAGGTCTACCTACCAGGCTGAGCGTCGTTTGATGTTGGCCCTGGATCCTACCTTTCCAACCTAAGGTAAATCTAGGCACTAACATAGTGGCGACTCCACTACCGAAGAAAAGATTTTTTGTTTTTTAGTGTTCTTGCTTTATAAACTACAGACAGAGATTGAAGATTAGCCCGGTAGCCTTTGAAATGCTTTTGCTTTGCAATAGAGAAAGTAGATAAAAGCTGCTTCCGTCAATCTCCGTTCTAGTCTTGTAAGCCGAGCATCTAACTTGAAAATTTCCCCAGTAACATGTATCAAGATCAGATCTGATTGTTGATGGTGGACAATGATTAGACTACAAAAAGGCTAAAATCTTTCACTTACCGATTCCAAATCATTTTTGAGATCAGATCCAAAGACTCCACTGGAGGATGAACCCTACCAGCAAAAAAATGAAAGGACAATATGGAAAGATCAAGTATTCAAGTTGGAATTTCATCCAAGAAATTTTTTTCTTTGTTCTAAATTATTTCTTCTCCTTTCTCGAGAATGTCAAGAAGGCTTTGCAAAGTATATTGTATTTGAGAAAAGGTCCTCGGTCTGCATTTGATTCCTTTCCTTTGAAGATTGTAAATACCAAATATTTGCATGCCTTTGAGCTTGATCAAGACCCTTTTTCTGAATCTTGTGATTACTGTCTTCAAATTGATGAGCCCCAAGAGACCAAGCCTGATTCTATACCTTCTGTACATACCCCTATACCTTGTAAAATTCCAGATCGATACAAGCCTCTGATTTTACCTCCTATATCCCAAGCTTTCCCGAAAAATCATGACCTATATCTACTAAGATTTGATGGTGAACGCGACAATATCCCTGCTAAGAGACATGTATTGAATTTTGAGTCATTTCTTGACCTTTTTGAAGTTGATGAAGAAGATGTTAGTATTAGGGTTTTTGGTCTTTCGTTGCAAGGCAAAGGCAAGAGGTGGTTCAAAACCCTACCTGATGCAAGCATCTCAGATTTCCAGCAGCTTGTCAAAGTTTTCCTCGACGGGTGGGTGGTAAGGCAAAACCCTTTCTTGATTATAGAAGAGTATAACCAGCTGAAAAGATCGCTAGGGGAGACAGTACAATAGTTTTCTACCATATTTAACCAAGTTTATTATTCAATGCCTGTTAATATAAGACCTCCACTTGGATCTGCTCTCTTACACTACCCGGGTGCCTTTGATCCAGAAATGGAGTTTCAGTTGAGAGAAAGGAATCTTGCAACACTTGAAGAGATGCAAAACAGTGCAGTAGATGTAGAGGCTCATTTGTTGATCCAAAGAGCAAAGTTGAAGGAAGAAGAGATGAAAAACATAGGTACAGAGGAATCGACATCTTTAAAGGTAAAGCTTGACATTTTGGCAAGTGCAGTGGAAGAGATGATGCAAAATATCACTACAATGAATGATTATATGTTTAAGCCCATGGCTCGCTGATTGAAGAAGAACAAGTTGTCGATCCAAAACATTTTCTTTCTTATCCTAGTTGTCATAGATCTGGTAATGATTGTCGTATAGATCATCTTGGAGAAGAGATATCTATTGATATGACATGTATGCTTGATGATGTGTTTTATACTGATGATTTGCCTCAGTTTGATCAATATGATGATGATTATGTTCCAAACAGAAGTAATCTTGTAGACGAATCAGCAACTAGTTTGTGCGAGGGAAAATTTCACTTTCAGTAGCTCGAATACAGTGATCAGTGATTACATATCAGCTATGGAAGTGAGGAGGAAAGTGCAACAAATTTTGAAGTAAGTGAAGGATCTTTTCCCTTTTGTTTTGCTTCATTTCAGTTCATCAGAGAGAGCTTTCATGCAATCAGAAATCAATTGTCGACAAGTTTTGATCTGGATCATCTTGAGGAGAATGAAATCCTTGTTCAAGACTTATCATATCCATATTTGGATCCCCTGAATACCATTGATTGTCAAGTTGCAGATGAAGACATGGAAGCTGGCACATATGATCAAATGATACAAGATGATTCCGTACCATTTTGTTTTGAATCATTTCAGTTTTTGAGCCATAAATTTCGTAGTATATCTTCAAATGAGAAGCCTTTAGGAAATCATATAATCTCATCGGAACCAATAGAAAATGGGTTGCAGCAGTCTTTTCATGTTTTTCATGATCCAATAGCTGATGTGTTGGATGATCTCTGCAGTCAAAGTCCTTCTCCATTGACTACATGTGAGCTTGAAATGTGCGCTGATATAAAATTGATCCAGTAGTTGGTCTCTTTGTCATTTTCAGTAGGAGTCTCATCACAAAGCTTAGATCAAAGTTTGCATTAATGGTATGAAGAGAAGAGAAGTAATCCATTGGATGAACTAAGTCCTAATGTGCATGAACTTCAAGATCCTTACGCAGTGTTTTTGGAGGCGGATAGAGAATCCATATCATTCAACGGATCTGTTTCTAAGTTTTCATGGGAGTTGCCTTGCAGTAGTTCTCTCTTGTTGTTCATAAGCAAGCACTTGTGGAGAATTCAAATAGAGTAAGTGATGAATGGAACAACTAGAGTAGGTTGTATTGAATAAGCTTCATATTGAGCATCATTTCCAGTTTGTCGGTTGTGTTTAAGTATCGAGTCAGTTTTTAGTTGATTGAAAGTCAATTTGTGTCGTTGAGTCATCAGTTTCCAGTCATGCATTTCAGCTTGAGTTTTTGACTCCATTGCCCAATGGATGAAGGCACTGTCTCCTTTCCAAAGATCTGTAGTTCTTGGCACCTGCAAGGAGCTACCATCCCCATTGGAGCCAATGTTATTTTCAGTCTTTGTAGCTTTCCTCCAGTGATCAAACATGCTCTTACAAAGTGATTTTAAGGTGTCAAGGTCAAATTTTGTCATTTCACTAAGTCTTCAAGTAAAATTTGGTCACTAGGTATTAGGTTTAGGGTTTGCTTTTACTCCTTTCAAAGTTGTCCAAATGTCAGTCCATGTCACCATTCAGTTGAGGGTACCATCATTCAGAGGGTTTTCATCATCATGTCAAGTTCCACTGGCTCATTTTACACCTTGTTCATGCTTCAGTTGTGCCTAGGTAAGGTTCATTTCCCTCTCTTAGGGTTTTGAAGGTAATTTCTCCTGGGGGTAAAATCACTAGAAAAACTTGTATCCGAATGTTCATAAACATTCCCCTATCCTTAATGTACCTTATTAAATACTTTCCATCACTGAGATCCCTCGAATTCCTCATTTTCACACAAACCCTAGTTTCTTGCTACAACTTGACAATTTTCTAGGCTAGGCCTGTGTTTTGCCCTTTTGGACCCCCTCCCCTCATGTAATATTTAAAATTACACTTTCCTCTACTCCCTAGAATCCCTCCCTACTTCACAAAATTTTCTCAAGAATTTAGAAGTGTCAGCATTATGATTCAGGTGTTGTCCTTGATGGCAACTCACTCTGAGGTATGATACAAGTGATGGCAACTTAATCAGATGGTAGATCTAGTGCAGTAAGTCAAAAGAAAGGTATACGCAGGTTGACCATGATGAAAGTGCATATATACGCGGGTTTGCGGAGAAAAAGGCACGTATAGATATATACATAGGTTCACAGAAGGAAAAGCGCGTACATGGTTTTGGTCTGTGGCATTTGGTCCATGGTATTTTGGTATTGGTCCATGGTATTTTGTTCAAAATGACGAAACCAGGTATTGGGTCCAAGGTATTGTTTCTACATGGTTTTGGACCATGGTATTGAGAAAAGCCTAACCTATATAACGAGAAGATCATTAGGAAATAGGCACATGCAAGGAATGGATGTCTGACGAAGTGGGAAGATCTAGTATTGTTGGTTATTAATTTGTGCTGCTTGGCTCAGGTTGGATATGATAGCAAAGGTATAAGTAATTATCTTTAGATCTATACGCGGGTTGTCTCTGGTGAAAGCGCGTATAGATGCGATTTTTATATAGTCAAGTAGCGTATGCATTATGAGATTTGGTGTTTCAAGTTGCTGTTGATTCTAGTGGTTGTTGCAGAGTTCTGGCCTCTGGTTTGCGCTCTGTGTTTTGATGATAGGGTTTCAGTGATTTAGTATTGGGTGATTTATAGGTTTATGATACAAGTATAAGTTGATGGTTGTATTGCAGCAGTGATTGTTTTGTACTTATGGATCCAGTCTGAAAATTGATGAAACGTGGTCCCTGAAGAAAAGAAGGTTACAACCTTCTATAGGTTAGCACCTACGTACTATTATATCCACTAGTACAAGAGCTAAGGGGGTTGTAGCTCCCTTCTAGAAGTAGTTGGAAAATGAGAGAGGGTTGTAGCCCTCTGTAGGTTGAAGCCTGCGTGCTGGTAAAGGACTGCACCAGTACATTGTAAAAGAAATTTCTTATTAAAGGAAGAAAGAGACGAATTGCAGTAGGTGGTTTTCACCCACATTGGGTTTCCACCTTATATCATGGTGTTCATGTGTGCTTCTTATGTGTGATGATATGTACTGTTTTACTACACCTGTTTACTGTTAATGTTGTTATAATGTTCTGATGCATTTACTGAAGATAAGCTAACTGAATCATAAGATTACTGCATGTACGCTGGTTTCATTTAACAAAGTCACGTATACACGCAGATATACTGAACTGAAGCCGCATATATAAATATGAGTATGAAGAAAAGAAAAGTAACTGATTTGATAATACTAACTCACCCCCCCCTCTCAGTATTATTTCCAACAATTGGTATCAGAGTAGGTTCTTTTGAAGAATCTTGATCGCTTGAAGGAAAAGATCCATCAGAATGGCTAATCCAGAAAGAGAGGCACACATCAGGCCACCAGTCTTTGACGGGAGAAACTTTACCCACTGGAAGATAAGAACCAAAACATATCTACAATCGCTTGGAGCAGAATTTTCTGGAATCGTAGAAGGTGGATACAAATTCCTATCAGCAATTCCTACAAATGCAGTCGAGAGAAAGCAATATGAGCTCAATGCCAAAGTTGTTACTGTCTTATTGGGAAGTTTGACACAATTAGAGTTTATGAAGGTCATGCATTTGAAATCAGCGAAGGAAATGTGGGACAAAATCATTCTAAGCTACACAGGAGATGAACAGGTAAAAAGAGCAAAGCTTCAAACGCTCAGAATCCGGTATGAAAATCTTAAGATGCATAGTAATGAAAGCATAGCTAATTACTTCTTGCGTATGGATGAGATTGTAAATTGTATGAGGGATTTGGGTGAAGAATTTAAGGAAGTTGTCTTAGTTGAAAAGGTTTTGAGATCCCTGTCTGCTAAATTTGATTCCAAAGTGTCTGCCATAGAAGAAAAGGAGAATCTGTAGAAAATCACCATGTCACAGCTTCACGGAATCTTCAATGCTTTTGAGATGCGAAAAGAGGGACCATTAGAAGCCGCATTTGAAGCATCAGGATACATGTCAGAGGAAGAAGATGAGGTAAATTTTTTCAAGAATCTTGAACAGGGAACTGGACGATTCAAAGGTAAGCTACTTTTCAAATGCTTTTCATGTGGTAGAGTTGGTCACTATGCTACTAGGTGCCCTCATAACAAAGGAAAGATATCTGAAGAAGGTAATAGGAGCTATTATACCCATGTTAAAAGTAATGACTCATTCAATGGTAGTGAAGACATTATAAGTCTCATGGCATATGAAAAGAAGAATGCAGAAACTGAAGAAGTTACCAAATTTAACGAACAATTGGAGACAGTAACCAGGGTAAGGGAGAAATTGTAGGATATAGTAAAAGATCAAAGCATAAAAATTCATAAACTTGAATCAAAGATCCTCTCTCTAAAAGAAGATCTTGAAAAATCAAAGTAGTAGAACATAGAAGCTCTTGAATAACAAGAAGTGATCAAATTAAAGAAAAAAGTGGAAGAAGGAAGAAACGTTGAAGAAGACCTAAGGAAACGATATCTGGAAAAGGAAGAAGAACATCAGGTTGAGGTAAATATCTTAAAAGGTAAATTAGAAGAAAAGGATAATTTTTTGTGATTTCAAAATAGTACTAAGATTTTGGATGATATTATTGGTAGTCAAAGATCTCCTAGTATCAAAACTAGTCTAGGCTTTTATGAATCTGTTGAAGGTGAATCTAGCTTACAAGGTGAGGCAAGAAACTCTAATGAGAAATCTGAAATGCACAACGAAGAACTGAGAAGAAAACGCCATCAACAACCAAAGAGAGAAATTCTTCAAAGGAAATCTTTTACTCCTCCACTGAATAATGTTGAATGCTATGTATGTCATAATCTTGGACATGTTGCAGCCAGATGTAGAAGTAGAATGGTTCAAGGCCATCACAAAAGATCATCACATCCTAGGTATTTCAGAGGATATTGCTTTGCCTGCAATGCATATGGACACAAAGCAATTGATTGCAATAGAAGGAACATGAAATATGTAAGATGTTATACATGCAACAAACTTGGACATAAAGCAAGGGAATGCAGGAGAAAATTCCAAAATTCAAACAAGAGGACCATACATTATCACAGACAGAATTAGAGACAGAAAGATGTGACATTACTTAGTTAGCTGACATAACAGACACAGGGGAAACTAAAAGTGAAGAAATTCAGTATACCATCTTGCATACGTTGATATAATGAAGATAAGTCGCGCATATACACGAGTTACAGGCTGCAGAGTCGCGTATATGGAGAACAGAAGAAAGGGCAACAGAACAGACCGAGGAAATGGTTCTATCATGATATGAAATGGTTGGCACAGGCTCAGGGGAGCATATACTTCAAATAATGCATTGTTGGCATTATGGTTAGAAGTTGTTGATAAAGTTTATGAAGCTAAATGATACATCTTGCTGTTTGATCAAAGGAATGGTATTGTAGGTCATATATGATGAATGATAGTTATGGTTTTGAATGAATTTCTGGTCTTAAAACTTACATTTTCTCAGGGGGAGCATGGATAGATTGATACAACTTAGCATATACAAAGGGGACCTCAATCAAAAACTTCAGCATGTACTCAAGGGGAGTACGGACAACAGAAGGAAGAGAATATATGGGTCCGCCCTTTGCCCTTGATGTCAAAGGGGGAGAGTGACTTGGTGTGGTGGTTGCCATCAAGTCCAAAGGGGGAGATTGTTGGCATTATGATTCAGGTGTTGTCCTTGATGGCAACTCACTCAGAGGTATGATACAGGTGATGGCAACCTAATCAGATGGTAGATCTAGTGCAGTAAGTCAAAATAAAGGTATACGCAAGTTAACCATGATGAAAGTGTGTATATACATGGGTTTGCAGAGAAAAAGGCGCGTATACATATACACACAGGTTCACAGAAGGAAAAGCGCATACATGGTTTTAGTCCGTGGTATTTTGGTATTGGTCCATAGTATTTGGTTCGAAATGATGACCCCAGGTATTGGGTCCAAGGTATTGTTTCTACATGGTGTTGGACCATGATATTGAGAAATTCCTAACCTATATAAGGAGAAGATCATTAGGCAAAAGGCATGTGCAAGGAATGGATGTCTGACGAAGTGGGAAGATCTAGTATTGTTGGTTATCGGGTTGTGTTGCTTGGCTCGGGTTAGATATGATAGCGAAGGTACAAGTAATTATATTTAGATCTGTACGAGGGTTGTCTCTAGTGAAAGCACGTATACACGCGGTTTTGATATAGTCAAGTAGCGTATGCGTTATGAGATTTGGTGTTTCAGGTTGCTGTTGATTCTAGTGGTTGTTGCAGAGTGTTCTGGGCTCTGGTTTGCGCTCTGTGTTTTGATGACAGGGTTTTAGTGATTTAGTATTCGGTGATTTAGAGGTTTATGATACAAGTATAAGTTGATGATTGTATTGTAGTAGTGATTGTTTTGTACTTATGGATCCAGTCTGAAAATTGATGAAACGTGGTCCCTAAAGAAAAGAAGGTTGCAGCCTTCTGTAGGTCAGCACCTACGTACTAGTATATCCACTAGTACAAGAGCTAAGGGGGTCATAGCTCCCTTCCAGAAGTAGCTGGAAAACATGAGAGGGTTGTAGCCCTCTGTAGGTTGAAGCCTGCGTGTTGGTAAAGGACTGCACCAGTAAATTGTAAAAGAAGTTTCTTATTAAAGGAAGAAAGAGACGAATTGCAGCAGGTGGTTTTCACCCACATTGGGTTTCCACCTTATATCATGGTGTTCATGTGTGCTTCTTATGTGTGATTATCTGTACTATTTTTCAAAACCTGTTTACTGTTAATGTGGTTATAATGTTCTGATGCATTTACTGAAGATAAGCTAACTGAATCATAAGATTACTGCATGTACGTTGGTTTCATTTAACACAGTCGCGTATATACACAGATATACTGAACTGAAGCCACGTATATAAATTTAAGTATGAAAAAAGAAAAGTAACTAATTTGATAATACTGATTCACCCCCCCTCTCAGTATTATTTCCAACAATTGGTATCAGAGTAGATTCTTTTGAAGAAGCTTGATCGCTTGAAGGAAAAGATCCATCAGAATGGCTAATCCAGAAAGAGAGGCACACATCAGGCCACCAATCTTTGACGAGAGCAACTTTACCCACTGGAAGATAAGAACCACAACATGTCTACAAGCGCTTGGAGTAGAAGTTTGGTGAATCGTAGAAGGTGGATACAAATTCCCATCAATAATTCCTACAGATGCAGCTAAGAGAAAGCAATATGAGCTCAATGCCAAAGCTGTTACTATCTTATTCGGAAGTTTGACACAATCAGAATTTATGAAGGTCATGCATTTCAAATCATCTAAGGAAATGTGGGACAAAATCATTCTAAGCTATGAAGGAGATGAACAGGTAAAAAGAGAAAAGCTTTAAACTCTCAGAATCTGGTATGAAAATCTTAAGATGCATAGTAATAAAAGCATAGCTAATTACTTCTTACGTATGGATGAGATTGTAAATTGTATGAGGGATTTGTGTGAAGAATTTAAGGAAGTTGTCTTAGTTGAAAAGGTTTTGAGATCCCTGTCTGCTAAATTTGATTCCAAAGTGTCCGCCATAGAAGAGAAGGAGAATTTGGAGAAAATCACCATGTCACAGCTTCACGAAATCTTAACTTCTTTTGAGATGTGAAAAGAGGGACCATCATAAGCCGCATTCGAAGCATCAGGATACATGTCAGAGGAAGACGATGAGGTAAATTTTGTCAAGAATCTTGAACAGGGAACTGGACGATTCAAAGGTAATCTACCTTTCAAATGCTTTTCATGTGGTAGAGTTGGTCACTATGCTGCTAGATGCCCTCATAACAAAGGAAAGATGTCTGAAGAAGGTAATAGAAGCTATTATACC
>APFE031533000.1:102148-113074 GCA_000404065.3 Pinus taeda
TTCTTATGTGTGATGATCTGTATTGTTTTACTACACCTATTTACTGTTAATGTGGTTAATAATGTTCTGATGCATTTACTGAAGATAAGCTAATTGAATCATAAGATTACTGCATGTACGCTGGTTTCATTTAACATAGTCGTGTATATACGTGAATATACTGAACTAAAGCCGCATATATAAATCTGAGTATGATAAAAAGAAAAGTAACTGATTTGATAATATTGATTCACCCCCCTCTCAGTATTCTTTCCAACAAGAAGCCCTTTATCCCCTTCATTTTACTTCATTTCAACAAATCCCTTGTTCCACACATCGGGATAGGTTTTACTCCAATGATGTTTCTGAGAAATAAAAGATGAATTTGGGAGGAATGAGAGACTTTTTTGTCGAAAATAGGGAAAGGAATAAAAACCTCCTTCACTTTTTACATGGGTGTCATGGTTTTAGAGAAATGTCAAAGATACAGCTGCCTCGGGAGAATTGATGCACCTCTAAACTGACCTTGGGCAAATCAAGTTTTCTCCTAGTTTGGTTGGGCAAATGACTGGCTTGATGAGTCCAATGATAACTAGACACAAATATATTTCCAATGAGCTACCATGACCTCAATATGGAGTTGATAAAAACCTTCAAAAGTTGACTGCAACAACACTCTATGTTTAGGCAGCCTCATTTTACACATTTTGGCTACTCTTGGGAGATTTGATTTTTGATAGGTAAAATGAACTCCAAAATGAAAAATTATAGTTGGGTTAGAAATTTGACTCAATAACCTTTCTGAAGAGCTATCCCACACTCACTTTGGACACCAGGAAGGCCTCCAAAAGTCTCTTTCAAAAAGCTCTACGCATTGGGTCATTGGCACGACGCATAGAATTGGAGCGACGCATTGGGCTACCCTCCACAGTGCAAAAAATACACTAGCGTGGCGCATAGAGAGGGTGCGGTGCATTGGGTTTGAGGCATGGCACATATATCTACCAAGCCTGATTCTCTCAAAATCTCCCTCAAATTTCCAAAATCACTAAACTCTTCTAGTGTGCAAGTAAGTCAAGATCTTTTCCTTGCTAGTAAAGGAGTTTTTCTTAAAGTTTATGGTGGTTGTGTAAATGAAAATTCAAACCCTAATACCTTGTAATTTCTCAAAAGCAATTGCCCAAGGTTTGTACTTGTCATTTTTCTGCCAAGTTTCTTCTACCACTCCCTCATTTTTTTCACTCCTCTATTCATTTCCTCAGCTTATCAACCTATTCCCTAACTCCAATAATCGGTCATCTCTATCCCTAGTTCCCATTTTCCCAAATCCTAACTACAAATCCCCAAACCATAATTGCGATCCCAAGCCCTAAATAACGTCCCCTAAACCCTTTCATTCCCTAAACCCTACAACTAGCATCAAACCCTCCCTTCATTAGTGCCACTCATCCATGGCACTCAAAAACATGAAGGCAAAACTAGCAAGCTGCCCAAAGGAGGAGGGTGGAATTCACTTCGCTTGAGCAAGAGCTCAATGCCGATCGGGAGTGTTGGCTTGAAAGAGTCAATATCCACTTAGAGAGGTTGCTGAATAAAGCAATAAATGAGAAGAATATGTTGAGAAACATTGGATATCATTATTTGTCAAGGAATATGGTGTGCCAAGCTAGAATCAGGAGCTTGAAGGCCAAATTGAAGAAGAGATCGAGAAGGAAAAAGGCACAAGATAAACTTCAGATCTTCGCTGAGGCTTCCTTGGCCCAACGCAACACTTGATGGAGAAGACTTATCCCAAATTTAAAAAAAATTGGGGCACTTTTTGCATTTTTGAAATTTTTGGCACAAAACACAGAATTTTCTGCCCTATACGTCATGCCACGTGGCGCTCTCTTTTGATAGGAGCCTCCAAATCACAAAAACTCAGCATTTTTGGATTCAACATGGGAAAGTATGCTTGCTTACCAATGGCGAAGAAATTTGGACAGGTTTTGAGCCCTCAAAAAGGTCAAAAACATCCAAAAAATGACCTTACTGCACCTATTTTGACACACAGGAAGCAGTGTTGGGAGAATTGAACTTTGGAGGGGCAAATGGAGGGTAAATTGAAAAATTCCACTTGGGTTGGAAAGTAGACAGGCAAACATTTCTAACAAGCACACTTTGAGTGAATTTGGACACTAGGAAGGCCTCCAAAAGTGGGTCCAAATAGGCACTATGCATAGAGAATCAGGCGCGACGCATAAAGGAAATTTTGCCAGTTTGACCAAGTATTCCTCTGTTTTTCTCCCAGCTTTGGTCAGTTTGACTTTTTCACTTTCTTAATGTTAAAATTGTGATGTAATTTCATGTCCATTGATCCATCATGATGTAAATATGGCAAATTTTTACTTTTGTAGGTAGTGTTGTCACTCAGGTTGTTCCCTGCTTCCTAAACGGAATACCGCCGAGGTAACCACTAACCAATCTTTTAGTTACAGGTCCTAGCCTACCTGCAACCAGAGAAGGCTCTCTTTTTATGATTTAGCTTTGTTTGGTGGATGATTTTAGGCTAGTTATGGTGTGCTGGTTTTTGTTTTGAATTTGGTTGGTTGGTGAATTCAAACAAAGTTGAGGTATAGATGACAAAATAGTTAGGGCCATTGGGCAATGGAGTCTAGGTAGTGTACTGCTGAAGTATGTTTATGAAGACAGAGTATTGCTGCAAAGCCAGATAGGCATCTGTGGAACAATTTTTTAGATTTTGTGATGAAGTTATCTAATTAGTGAGTGAAAGGCAATTGAGAATCTTTCACTATGCTAACAAAGGAAAAATGAAAGTATTGTTGAAGAGCAGTTAAGAATTCTCAAACAATATTCACAATGATAGAACTAGTTTAGACATGAGAAATTAAGAATTCATATCCATGGCTAATCCAAAAGAAAACATATTTAGAAATAGAGATTGAGCATAGGGTGTGTTCAAACAAATCCTAAGCTATTCTTTTTCTCTATTTACTATGATCATGAACACATATGAATTATGGCATACATAGAAAAACACGTACACAGTTCAGAATAACTTATTGTTCTAGCAAATGACACAGGAATTCTGTAACACAACAGAGCCATTCATTTCCACCTTTAGACAGCATAGGAGCCAGGAACTCCACCAGCCATTTGTATTAGCAAAATGTCTCAAGTATACAATAGAGCTCTTCTGAAAGAGTTTTACTACAACTAACCCTCAATACGTTCTTTGAGGGGATATATATACAAAAATAGGATACAAAATATCTCAATAGTGAGTTATTGTGCAATAAATTGCATTACCAACTCTCTTACAAAAAGTACATGAAAGAAATAACTACAACATTTAATGTTGAGATGGCAGCTATCTTTCTGTCATACAACTTTTGACTTTTTTGGCTCAGGAAAGTTGGCTGTAGCTGTGCCTTTAATTCTGCATTAGTTGAGCCTGCTGTCTGAGTGCTTTGGTGAGTCACTGTACGAATGCTTCTTGTGATACATGTGTGCTGAATTGTCTGCTGACCTGTACTATGACTGAGATATGAATTTTCACAAAAAGGAATAATATAGTGGCATCACCTGGGCAGAATTTCTAGCATTTCCTGCCACCAATCAGCTGGAGGGAGCTGATGTCTCCTTATTTTTACCAGTGTTTCATCTGCTTCTATATATCTGTAGAAGTTTGGAGGTACTTCAAACAGATGATTTATCTCATGCTCAATAAAAAATAGATTTTCCAATTTGTCATACAGAGACTGCCCAGAGGGAGGCCCTGCTTCTTCTGTGGAGCTGCTGGATGTTGTTATTTGATTCTCAACATAATTGTTGATCCTTGTGATATACTGATTATATGACAACAGTTGTCCTGTGCCAGTCACTAGGCTTGGCAGTTCTTTATCCTGTAACACTGTCATCTTTTCCCTGAATTCATCAATTTCTACCTTCATTTCCTGATATTTTCTTTCTAGTGTTTGAGTGAAATTCCTCAAAGTTAGCACTTTCTTAGCTGCCAGGATGGTGTCTGTTCTGCTATTTATTTATGGAGCTACCAATTCCTCCCTAGTGTTGTTATTGAGGAAATATATCATTTTATTGGCCTGCTCAGGCATGATTCCTAGTGCTGTTCTGGCCCTTTGTATTTCAACATGAGCCATGCCTATCAGTTCAACTTGCTCATGTATTTCCTGGATTGACCTCCATTGCATGTATTGATTGGCCAATTATGGCCTAGATTATCTTCTTGATTTCTGCCAAGGTCTTGCGTAGAATCAACTCTTTTTCCAAAGCTTTTACTTTGGCCTCCAAGGCCTTTATTTCTCTCCGCTTCTCTGCTACAGTCATCTTGGACTTGTCATAGCTGGCCTCTAGCTTGGCCAGTCTGTCCTTGGCTTCATTTATTTCTGTCACTTGAGGTTCAAGCTCCTTGACAGCTTTCATCAAGTCCTCCATACCCATGCTAGATTCTGCTGCTGCTATTTCTTTTGTTGCCTCTGTTGCTGATGTGGTTGTGGTTGGTGCTGGAATGGTAGGAGGGGCTGCTGCTACTTATGAAGGAGGGGCAGCGCCAAGAGTTGTAGAAGTTTGAGGTGGCTGGGAGGTTGATTCTCCCTGTTTTCCTTGCCATGCTTTCTCCAATTCTCTTTCCGTCTCTAGTATTCTTTGATTCATCTTCATAAGTAAATCCATGGTGTCATCAAGTTGTTTTTCCTGTGCCAGTTCTGCAGTGTCAGGGTGAATGGTTGGAGGCAATTTTTCCTGTTTCCTGAGTGCAGCAATATCATCCTCTTTCTTTTTCATAAGGGTCCTAACACTCTTTGGATCTTTCGGATCATGTCCTAGATCAATGATAATTTCTTCCAACGTTTTTATTCTGTTGTCCTTAGCCTGGGAAGACATTCTTTCTAAATCCAACTGTGTATTTGTATTTTTTAGCAATTCTTTCAACTTATGGGCTAGCATGGCCTTGTCTGCAAGCATAGCATAAACCATTTCCCCTGTTTGCTTATGCAGCTCTATTTGATCCATTGGATGTATGTCTTTAGAAAAGACCTCCAAGTTTGTTCTTAGGTAATCTGCAGAGGTTTTGGGATGTGGGACTTTAGGCTTTAAATGAGTAAAAATCATTTTGTCCTCCTTGATGTCGTATGTTGCCATCAATCTCTGTTTTTTGGAGGGGGTTGCCTTCAAGAATTGATCATAGAGTTGTACTCTCAACAATTCATTTTGTGCTTTGATCTCCATGAAACCCCCTTTAATGCCAGTTGGTTTCTTGCCTTGCTGCTTTGAGGAGGATACCTCTGTGCCTTGCTGCATGGCCTGTTCCAGCTGAAATGATCTAGTGGCAGTTTGCTGGCTAGATTGTCTTTCTCTATTTTGGCTTTCTGCTCTTTCCTCACTGATGTCTTCTTCCTCTGTTTCAGGGTCAATTCTTGGCCTCTTGGCCTCTGGTTGCTGTGTTGACACACTTGGAGGTGTGACCTCCTCTCTATCTCACTTTTTACCTCTCTCTTCATTCAGAGGTGTTTGCAAAACTGGGATTTGGGGTGGTCCAGTTTGCTGTAAAGGGGCTTGCCCTTGACCTTGATCCTTTGAGGTGCTGGGCTACCCTGCCTCTGTCTCTTGCTGTTCATCCATTATCTCTTTGTCTTTTGCTGTAGTGGTGGTTGTAGATGCTTGCTGGGTAGTCTGTGAAGCTGCAGCAGTGGATGTGCCTTCTCCTACTTGGACTGGTTGCTTGAATATGACCTCCTGACAAGAATCCAAGTCAAGAGTTTTCTCTAAATATTTTACAGTCTGCTCCATTTTCTCTTCCTGAGTAAATTCTTCTACTATTGTATCAAGCACCCATTCATCTTGGTTGGTAAAGTGTTCTATTTGTGGATATGGACAATGTTTATAGGCTAACAGCCTATACTTGACTCTCCTAGCACTGATAAAGCCTTCCGGGTTATAAGGGACCCACCAGAAGCTCCTTTTGAGTTTAAGTTGTTGCCCCAATATTTGATCAGCTTCTTGCCATCCATCTTTCTTGTTCATGATGAATGGGCCTAGGTGGTCTCTGAATTTTAGATTGGCTTTCTTCTTGGCACTATGGAAGTGTGTAAGGTCAGAATTGATGAGTTGCCTATAGTATTCCAAGGCAAACAACCTCATACACACATACCTTGGGAGCCTGTAAGGACAGAGCTCACAGCCATAGATCCTCATGACTGTGTGGTTTTGGTATAAATGCCAATGACCTATTTTGTAGTTCCTAGACTGCTGTAATATTTTCTGCATACCTTTGGACAATCTGGAAGGAGGAGACCTCTTCAAGAGGCATGTAACTGGATAGACAAACTGGTCAATAAATTCATAGTAGGAGTAGGGAGAGCACTGGATTTGATGAAAAACTGAAGACCAGAAGATGACAGATCTCCTCTCACCCTATGAATCCATCTTCTTGATGGGGCACTGGAAGCAATCTGTTTGATAGTACAAGAAGAGGTGACATATGTATGATGAATATTTAAATATTGCTTCCCTGTCCATCCTCAGTAGTTGGTCATGTATCTTGTTGGCAATAAACTTGGCATAATTGTATTTTACAGTAGGAGGCTTCCCAAGGCTATATGCAGATAGCATGACCAACATAGTTTCATCAACATGCTCATTTGTGGAGAACCCCAACACAGAGGTTAACATGTCCACCAGCAGCTTGTCTACTCCATTGAAATTTGTATATGAAAAAGGAGGTGGCCTAGAAGGTTGGCAGTCTGCTTTCATGAAAGTTTTGGCAACTGCAGCAATGTCTGTGCTAGAGAGCTTGGAGCCCTCATCCAGCAAATACTTTATAGAAAAAGGGTATAGCAGCTGGGTTTGCTTGTAGTTCAGCATCTGATTTATGGAGTCTGGTGTTATGTAAAAGAGGATACTCCCAGATGGAGACTTTACAGCTCTGAGCTTCTGGTCATAATTTTCTGCACAGAGGTGAATGACTTCAGGAAAGACATTTACAGATGGCAAGAAGTAGGTAGGCAGGTTAGACTCCCAGATGCCATACATGTCACTGTTGTCCAAGTGACTATTCCTTAGCTGGCAGAACGTCTGTAAGTGGTTCCTCTCTGCCACAAAATCTGCAATGAGGAAATCACTGTCTACAAGTGGCATAGCTTCAAGCTCCTTACTGGGTGGATTAATAGGAGCAACATCCAGTGCAGATGGAGTGGCCATGTTTGATTTTAACTGGAGATTTACTTGAGTTTAGGATTGGTGCAAATGCTAAGGAATGCCCACTAAATTGTGTTTGATAGTGAGCAGCCCTGAGAGTATGAGGAAACTCTTACAGGTTTGATGAACTGTGGGGCACTCTGTTGGAAGAAACTAGAGTGTGTTTGAGCTAATTAGCTGGTTTTTCAAGGGGAACTTTGAAAACAGGGATGAGTGTGCAGTTTTATGGGCTTTTAGCCAGTAGCTCAGCTTCTCCAATTAGTTTTTATGGTGAATTTCGCAGAAGGGCATGGGTTTCTTGCAGAGCCTTGTGGTGTAGGGATTTTACCAGGTCTTTGGGTGGTTTTAGTGGACAATTGATCTATGAGGAGCTTATGCAGAGTTTTTTACAGGAATTTAGGAGAGAAAATGGGAGAAATATGGGTAAAGTGGGTTGCCTGCAGCAAATACATGGATTTCTCGGTGAAGGAGGCGTCAAGCTGGATCAATTGCAGGTATTTGGGTCGACTTTGAGGGTGGCAGCAACTTTGGTGGATGAATTCTCAATTTCGATAGTAAACGACGTCTTTTGCATGCAGACTGCTTCGGAAACGACGAATAAAAATGACAAACAACGGTCATTTCCCGACTTTTTATGTACTTTTGGCCCTTTGGCGCCTTTTTGGTGATGACGTCAGCATGACATCATTGGTGGGTCTGGGTATGGCAGGGTGACATGGCAGCTAATGTGGGTGGCCAAGTGGCGGTGACACGGTGGCAGGGCAGGCGGGTGGACAGACGACGTGGAGGTGACGTGGAGGCGCGGTGGCAGGCGAGGGCGGTGACGTCATGCTGACGGGGGTGTGACGTCAGTGGGAGGGGATGGGTGGTAAGTGGTTTCCCCAAAGGCCCCATAAGCGGTAAGTGGTATGAGGGGGGGGGGCTCCGAACACTTCAGGAGGTCGACACGTGGCGGGGGTACGGCAGTAAAACCGCCAATCCCTCGGACGCAGAAGGTCAGGCATCTTCTCAGCAAAATCGACCACCAATCATTAGATCAGTGGGGTCGGCAATCTAACGGCTGGCGGCACATATGATGTAACAAGGTTTACACCCATGGGGACCCGCCGAATAAAATAATCGTTAAAATACGTTGCGCGCGGGGGTGGGTTTTAACCTTAGGTTATCGAGTTTAATGTAATCGCGCCCTTTTATTAATGTTTTTATTTAAAAACATTATAACCAATGTTTTTAGGGCAGAAAAGGGGTAGGAAGGGTTAATGAGGGCGGAAATTTCAATTTTTGAGTTTTAGCCATAAAGTTTTAACAAAAATCCATAGTTTAGGATTATAGAGGGTTAATATTAACCCCTGATGGATTAATATTCCCCAAGAGAGGGCTGTATAGCTATAGTGCTAGGGGGAAGGGTATTTACATAGATTTTGGGATTTTTACATAGATTGTGTAAAATTAGGGAAGGGGAATACTTAGGGAGTTAGATAATACATTAGTTGTTAATATGATATTATGAGGTGAGTGTGTAGGGGGAAAGACTAAGTTTTAAGAAGTAAAACTTAGGAATGGAGGATGAGGGAATTGAGGATCAAGGTTTTTACACTAAAAATGTGGCTTCTTTTCCTTGATTGAACTTCATAGTTTGACCTGGTACTCTATCATGAACTGAAGTGGAACAAGACACTTGAGAAGATCTCAAGGTCCTTGGGGATGTTAGTAAATGATATTTGGGGGAAATTAGGGGGAAATTAGACATGCTTCCAATGTTATGTCCTCAAACCTCTGCTATGATGCCAATACCCTGAATGGAATGAGTGCTGTATTTGGTAAGCCAATTGGTGATGGCCCTTCATTTCTGCAACCTTGCACTACTTACCCAACCTAGTAATCCTAACATTTTTTCTTCACTTGAAGTGGGTGCACTTGAATTAGTAGACCCTGATTGTTCTCTTTTTCTTTTGACTGCCCTCCTATCTAAATCTGCCTTTATTTCTTCTAAGGACCCAGATTAAGCAGTTGGGCTCCTTCATTTCTCTACCTAGCTAGTCATCTGCCATGCTTGAGCTGTTTGGACAGGAAACATTCTCTATTCTGCAACAAGCAATTTAAACATGGCATGGTCCAGATTAGCCTGTTGGGCCATCCATCAAGTATGATTAGTAGCAGTATTTGTAGAGTGTGACACTGCCAAAAGATAGTAGTGGAATTTTAACTGGCCACTTTCCTGGTCTTTAGTTTGGGGTTCATTTTCACTTTTCTCTTGACCATTTGATTTTCTTGCCTTTTGACTATTCTTTTAAGGCATGCCCTCTTTTCATTTTTTAATTTTCATAGTATGTACACAAAATATGGAACCTTTGCAGCCTGCAATGATGAACATATTTAGCCCTTCCACTATCAATCGTGAAAGATGAAACCTATTGGTATAGGAACCTAATAGGTAGATTCATCAGTTTAAAATTTGTTTGAAATTGAATGAATCAGTTCCCTTGTTTCTAGAGGCATGTTGTTCCACTGCCTGATTTCTATTTCTCAATTTAGAATTAGTTGGAACAGCTCCTAAACATGTGAGCTCTACCCCTAGAGGCTAGGATGAGCTATGGTTTATCTATATTATGTGTTTTTTTAGTGATTAGCATTGTTGGAATCTTGAGAAAGCAAGGAGCTTCAGTGTACATTCATATTAGTATTTTGGCTAAGGAATTGAGACCAAGGTTTGCAGCACTCTTTGGGATCCCTGTGGCATTTGTCTTGGTACAGTACTTTCTTATGTATTTGTGAATTTTCTTATGTATTATGTATGTCATTTTCCCCCTTATTTCTTCTCAGATAAATCAAACAAGACTGTAAGTAGAATACATTGAAACTGCAGTGCTCTACTTGAAGTTTGCTTTAGTTTCTTGGTGTCTTCAACTATTTGGAGAGGATCGATGGCTTCTCTTGCCCTCTTCAACTCCTCTTCTGTCTAAACCATCCATCTCATTTGATTTAGAATGCCAAATACAGTTGCCTACATTTCCCCATTGATCCCTTTGCAAAATTGAGCCTCATTCCCTGCACCAAAAATTTGTTTTTCCATTAGAGATCACAAATACAACATTTTATTCAATCAAATGCCTTTACATCTATACCTAGCTTAATATCAGTAATCAAATCAGTCATCTCTATTCTTTAGTGATCATAATTAGATGAGATTGACCCAGAGAGAGTGCTCTCCTAACTTGGTAGGGCTAGCTACCAGGCTGAGCGTGGTTTGATGTTGGCCCTGGATTCTACCTTTCCAACCTGAGGCAAATCTAGGCACTAACATAGTGGCGACTGCACTGCGGAAGAAAAGATTATTTGTTTGTTAGTGTTCTTGCTTTATAAACTACGGATGGAGCCTAAAGATTAGCCAGGTAGCCTTTGAATGGCTTTTACTTTGCATTAGCGAAAGTAGATAAAATATGCTTCAATCAATCTCCTGTCTTCTTATAAGCCGAACATCTAAGTTGCAAATTTCCCCAGTAACATGTATCAATGTCAGATCTGATTGTTGATGGTGGACAATGATCAGACACCAGAAAGGTTGAAATCATTCACCTGGTGATTCCAAATCATTTTCGAGATCAGATCCAATTGTTGGGTTGTGTTATATTCTTTCCACGAGTAACCTACATAGTGAACCGGGGGGTTAGAGGGGGGACAGAGCCCCCCCTTCGTTTCGGTGATTGCGCAGCAAGGGGGTCACAGGGGGGG
>APFE031533012.1:0-13948 GCA_000404065.3 Pinus taeda
AAAATCTATGCCTGAATTATGGAGTCTATCGTTCGTTTTTTTTGTTTTTCCATTAGTGAGAATTATGCATGCTCGTTCTTGTTTTCTCGATGAGGAGCTGGGTTCTGCCCGGGGCAGTTCCACGACTAAGCCCTAACTGGGTTACGCTCGGCTCCTGGCTATTATTGTATTGTGTTTCAAAATCCGAGGGTTATCCCTACGGTGAACATCTATGTAAAGCTCTTAATGTTATAACTGATATTCACATCTACCGCGGCTGGATACTGGAATGTATTCCTGTCCTTAATCAGGTTTTTATTATTCATTAAATAGATCTAAGGACTGTTGGATTTCTATGGATATCTTGGTCTGAACTTTTTAGTTTTTCCGTGGCTTACTGTGAATTTTTAATACACTCTTTCTGTTCAATTTTTCCTTGTAAGGATTCGATGGAGATAGCCGTCTCCAAGTTTGCTTGCTGTTATTTCTATTTTCTTGAATGAATGAGGGTTGTTGACTTCAAAGTTGGAAAACTCTCGTCGGCAATACCCTACCCTAACCACACAGACTATAGCCTTCTGTTTACAAAGTGGTTTCGTGGTTATATGAAACGTCTAAAGCGGGGTTAGGGCATGTCGGAGGCATGAACGCTAACCCTTTTGAGCCAACGACTCTAAGGTCATTTCATTTCTCGAGTTGCTCCACTGGGAACCATATTATCAAGGAAATGCCTTACGGCCATTGCTCAGAAGTTTAGTTCAACGTATGCATGATTTTACCAGTTCTTATCGCCATGTTGCTGCTTTCTTTATTTCTTTAATAGTAACTATGGAAGTTTGCATACATAAAGAGATATATATATATTGTTTTCGATTAACTTTCGTATATTGAAGCAAATGTTACACGACATCCTGTTTTATTCAACTGTTACTTATTTTGTGATGATGCATTCATAAGAGAATCTGGCAGTCTGATGTAAATCTTGTTTTTTTTTTATGTTTACACAGGGATTCCATTTTAATGATTAAAGAATTTACAACTATCATGTTGTTTATTGCCTGAATTACTTCAGAAATTCCCCCTTAGTTTCAAACACAGTTTTCTGTCTACCATAAACTTATTTAACACTACAACGTAAAACAATCCATTGAATTCTCATTTATTCCATACCTGGTTAGAGGCAAACCTCTTTAGTGCGCTTGTCAACTTTCCGACCTTAGGAGGGTCATCCTCGACCTTCCACCCCCAAGCACTCCTGCAAGACCCTTGCTGTCTGCAAGTCTTCTGTTAATACCAGAGTTACGCTATCTGGTCCTTACCAGATGTAGCGGTTCCAGGAAGGCTTCAGCTCCCCAACATGCGCTATCTGGTCCTTACCAAACATAGCATTTTTGCTGCCAAGAGCAACTTTTTCCTTTTTCCTTGCTATCTGGTCCCTTTTTCTTTCCAGACGTAGCGTTTCTTCCTTCTATTAGAGTCTCAACCGTCTCCAGAAGGTAGTTAGGTTTCCCTTTCTTTTCCTTTTTTTTTTTGACAGATGTCATATTTTGATTTTTAATCCTCCTCTCATGAGGAAAAACTATAACCATTATCAGTTGTTCTCTTACAACCATATTCGATGGAAATCAATCAGCAATTTAATAACATAATTAATTGAAACAGTAATAACAGTTAGAGTTACTCAATTTCACCAACATAATCATAGTCAATAGTAAAATTTACTGTCTTTAATTTAAAACACTATCGATTTACCAGGGGCATTACATCTCCCCCTCCTGAAATTCAACATCGTCCTGATGTTGTTCACCCATAAACAGTTCGGGATAAGCTTCTTTCATGTTCTGCTCATCCTCCCTGATGGCCTCATCCGGTCCGAAGTGCTGCCACTGCACTTTAACCTGGATGATGGCTCGTTTCTGCAACACAACCCTTCTCCAATCTAATATGCTCACTGGTTCAACCAAGAATTCTCCTTTTGGCTCCACCTGAAACACACAATATCTCGATCAGTTTTATTCTTAACGACAATTTTAATTTGTGTTGTTCAAGGCACATTCTTTACCTGAATGTCTTGCCAACTAATTATGTGTCTAGGGTCATAAATATATTTCTTTAATACTGATACATGGAAGACGTTGTGGACCCGGATGTGGCTGGGTAGGGCTAGTTGATAAGCCACCGGCCTAATCCTTACTAAAATCTGGAAGGGTCCACAAATGCGGGGTGCCAACTTGGCGCAACCGCTCCATTGTAAAGTACTTTTCTTTGCCTGAATTCTTACATAGACATGCTCTCCTACCTGAAATTCCTTGAAATTCCTTTTCCGATCCGCGAAACTTTTTTGTCTATCTTGGGCCACTTTCAAGTTGGCCCGCACTCTTTTAACCATTTCTTCCATCTCTTTTAGCATCTCAGGTCCCAACATGAGTCTGTCTTCGGGTCCACCCCAACTGGATGGTGTACGACATTTAAGTCTGTAAAGTACTTCAAATGGGCTCATCTGTAAGGATGCATGATAACCATTGTTATATGCGAACTCCACCAAATGCAAATACTCTTCCCACCGAGTTGGTTGCTGCATCACATAGGATCTCAGCATATCTTCCACCACTTGGTTTACCCATTCAGTCTGTCCGTCGGTTTGCGGATGATATGCGGTACTAAAATTTAGTTGAGTTCCCAAACCTTCGAATAGAGTCCTCCAGAAAGCCGATGTGAACTTAACATCGCGGTCAGATATTATGGTTTTGGGCAAACCATGGAGCTTAAAAATATTTTGCAATAAGATATTTTCTATTGTGCCGCCATGTAGGTAGACTGTACCGGTATGAAGTGAGCTGATTTGCTATGTTTGTCCACTACAACCATGATGGAGTCATTACTCTTTTTGGATTTAGGTAACCCTGTGATCAAATCCATAGTAATAACCTCCCATTTCCATTCTGGTACAGGTAATGGCTGCAATAGCCCTGCAGGGTGCTGATGTTCGGCCTTAATCAGCTAACGTTCTATGCATCGCGCCAGGTAGTCCGTTACGTCCCTTTTCATCCCTGGCCAGTAACATTCTTTTCGAAAAGAGGTGATGAGCTTTTGATAACTCGGGTGTCCTGCATAGGGACTTTTATGATATTCATCTAAAACCTTTTTCTTGACTTCATCTTTATTGGGTATATATATCCTTTTCCTATAATATAATATGCCTGCTGCTTTTAGCTCATAGCCCTATTGCATTATGTGACTGGTCAAATTTTGCACTTGCTGTTTCTTTTGCTAATAAACCTGATCTTGCTCAGCAGCCCTTTCGATTTCTTCGTTGAGGGTAGACCACCCTTCACTAAAGGAAATTTCAGAAAGGCAATGCACTTTCCGGCTTAAAGCATCAGCCACCCGATTTTCTTTTCCTTTCAGGTGCTTGATCTCAAAATCGAATCCACTCAAAAAGTCCACCCACCGAGCTTGTCTAGCGTTTAAAGTTGGTTGGTTAAAGTAGCTGGTCAAGCTGTGGTTGTTTGTCATCAATAAGAATTTCTTGCCTATTAGATAATGGCGCCACATCTTTAATGCGTGCACAACAGTAGTTAATTCCAAGTCATAAGCATAATACTTATGTTCATGCTCTTTCAACTTTCTGGATTCATAAGCGATCACTTTTCCCTCCTGCATCAACACCCCTCCTACACCTTCTTTACTTGCATCGATGCAGTTGTGAGCAGATGTTTGAGCTGTTCAAAGCTTCACTGACATTTTGCAGTCCATTTAAATGTTCTTCCTTTTTTTTGTAAGGACGTGATAGGGTAAGCAACCCGTGAAAATCCTTCCACAAATCGCCTATAATATCCTGCCAGTCCCATGAAAGACCTTATATTTGCCACGTCTTTTGGTATTGGCCATTCCATTATAGTTCTGATTTTTTCGGGGTCCACTGCAATGCCCTCTCTAGTGATGATATGTCCCAGATATTGGATCTGCTCCTTATAAAAATCACATTTGCTATACTTGGCATACAACTAATGTTCCCGGAGCGTTTGCAATACAAGCCTAAGATGCTCCTCATGCTCTTTGACATTCCGGGAATATATTAGTATATCATCAATGAAAATTAACACGAACTTATCCAAATACTTATGAAATACACTATTCATCAAACACATAAATGTCGCAGGTGCATTGGTCAGCCCGAAAGGCAGCACCACAAACTCATAGTGTCTGTAACGAGTTCGAAAAGCAGTTTTGGCTACGTCCTCCTCCTTAATTATGATCTGGTGGTATCCGGATCTCAAATCAATCTTTGAAAATACCGTTGCGCCTTTCACCTGGTCAAACAGTTCATCGATGCGTGGCAGCGTGTATTTATTTTTAACTGTTAATTTATTTAGTTGCCGATAATCTATGCACATATGGAAAGTTCCGTCTTTTTTCCTGACAAACAATACAGGGGCTCCCCAGGGTGATATGCTGGGGCGAATGTACTTCTTGTCCAACAACTCTTGCAATTGCATCTTTATTTCTGTTAATTCCGGCACACTCATCCGGTATGGTGCTCGGGACACCGGGGCTGCACCGGGTACCAGTTCTATGGTGAAGTCCAAATTTCTTTTAGGTGGCAGCCCTGGTATTTCTTCAGGAAACACGTCTGGAAATTCCTGCACCACCGGTATGCCTTCCAAAGTGCTAGCTTTATCCTTTGAACTGGCATAACCCACTTGAACTGCATATACTTGACACTTTTTCCTGATGCATTTAGCCAATTGTGAAGTTGTAATTGGCCGAATCTGCATAGGCTTAAGAATACCTTGAATTTCTTGTTTATTTCCTAGTTCGTCCTGATAAGATATTGCTTTTGTTTTACAATTTATTATGGACCACCGCTTCTCCAGCCAGTCCATTCCGATCAGTACATCATATGATCCGAGAGGAAGTACGTTCAATTCTATCGTCACTGTTTGACCAGCTATCCTCAATGGACAGTTGCTGACCTTGGCCAGCACCCGCCTTTTTGGTCCAGTAGCAAGCTGGACTAGCCATGGGCTTTTAAACCTAACAGATTGCAAATTACAGTTTTCCACAATCTTGGGACTAACATAACTCAATGTAGCGCCTGGGTCAACTAAAACATAAACAGTTCGATCAAAAATCTTACCTTCGAACTCTATCATTGTCGGCTGGTAATCAGCTTGACAGTCCTAGAGAGCCGCATTTATTCTTGGTATGGACCGGGCCACATCTCCCATTGTATAGGCTTCATAAACCTGGGACACCTGATCACTACCCTTTCGATGAGGGCAGTTCTTAATATAGTGTGGTCTGCCACACCCCCAACACTGCAATAGTGGCCTAGCTATCCCCTCATTATCAACTCTGCCCGACTGCTCACTATTTTTGGAGTCATTACGTGTCTTTAATCTGAGCTGATTTCTGGACTAGTTCCTATTGCTGGGCCCCTTGGAGAATCCCTTACTGAAACTGCCACGAGCTCCCCTGACTCCCATAGTTGTTCTACTGTTCTTTTTATCTGCCCAACGCTTTCCAGCACTTTTGCCCTTTTGTTTATTCTGCTGATAGCATATTCTAGCTTTCCGCATCGCTTCATCCATGGTCTTCGGGTTATCAAATTCAATCCTTTCCTGCATTTTCTGTGGTAGACTGCTAATAAACCACTGCACTTTTGCCTTTTCCTCCCGAATATATGGTACGTAGCGGAGCAGAGATGTAAATTTAGTGATGAATTCATCCATGGTATGCTGCCCAAGTCGCAGATCATGAAATTCCCTTGCTTTTTCATCATAGAAGCGTTCAGCCAAATATTTTTCTCTGAAAAAAAATTCCCAAGTTATATCTTGCTCATTCACTCCCCGCACCATCTCAACTTCCTCCCACCATAACGTCGCTTTAGCTTGCAGCTGGAAAATAGCCAGTCGTGCCTTGAGATGGTGATCATACTCGTAAACCTGGAAATATTTGTTCATGTTAATTAACCAAGCTTCCGCAGCCTCCTCGTATTCCCCATCAAAATGCGGCGGCTTGATCTTCCGAAACTCCCCCTGCAACTCTATTTGCTCCCTTTTAGAAGTTTGATGTTCGGAGGCGTTATCAGATTTCTCTCCTCGAATCTCTTCCCTTCCTTCTGTTTCTTCATGATCAGTATGGTAACCCTGTTCCTCTGACATACGCTTTTTCTCTGGACTGGGATTTGGCTGATGCTGGTTTTTCTTATCTGATAAACTTTTCAGGATCCTTTCCTGTTCCATAGTTAATCTGGCGTTGTCCTCACGCAAACGGGCCATTTTGTTCTTTAATTCCTGGACTGTCTCCAATATCGTCAAATTGGTGTTGCGTTCCTCCTCCCCCAGCTGCACCCATATCTCAGGATTTCCCTGAGGGTAGGTGACGTTGTCTGGTTTGTCCACATTCCTATGAGGGGTGCTGCTCGTTCTCCTCATACTCTGCTGTCACCTGATTAGAAGATTAGTACATTTCAACAGGTATGGTATATAATTCATTGCTTGATAACCCCTGCTTGCTTATTAATTTTAGTTATTTATATCAGTGTCACTGCTATAGTTAACCCGAGGTCACAGAGTTGAAACTTGGCTCTGATACCACTTGTAACATACCCGTCAGATGTGAAAACAATTTTATTTTTTTTTACATTTAATCCTATAATCAGTGAAATATCTACATGGGATATTAATCACCGTAACCGTAATGTATTTGCATATGTTAAATTAAATCTCATCACAGTAATAATAGTTATGTAGTTATGGATATATACATATTGTTTATGCCTAACCCAGTTCGCGATCTTGAGGATCCTCCTACGGAACTGCGATGATATTTAATGCATTCATGGTGAGAACGTTTTAAAAAAACAAATGTCACACGCTATTTCAACACAGCCTGGGGTTATGTGTTACTAGAAACTTCCTTCGAAGTCAATTTCCGGCAACAAGCCTTGTTACGAGTTGATTTGGTTATCCACATGCCCTCCACTTGGTATATAAGTGTGCAACTTGCTGGCATCCTTGCGCCACAGTGGAGCTGGTTTAATACTCCAGCTACCCAGGCTGAGGTGGATACTTAATGCGCCTGGTACCTGGCACGCTCAACCCCCAAACGGCGGCATCCCTCTTGGGTTCCGACGCCCATCCTACGGCGGAGATGAGAGACCCTGGATCAATGATCAACAACCCTCCAAGTATGAGCAATACGGTCTAAGGTGGTCTTATTGCGGTAAGATTTTTCTTTCAGTTCATTCGCCAGGCAATTCTCAGCTCTGAAGACTTGCGTTTCCGCACAGCAGAGCCCCGCCCCCACAGATCAGATTGCGATGGAAGAAGAGCTCTGATTTCCTGGTTAGGCCACGGTAATCGCACCACCTTTTCAGATTAATTTGTTTACAATTTTTTTTTTCTTTTTTCTGCTAAGGTTTTGTTCCTTAATCAAGTTTAATGATTTCCCTGTCGCAGGTGCCGAGCTTTGGTACCGAGATCAACGTTTGGTGGGCAACCAACTCAGGTCTCCACACCCATTTCACTTCCCAGGTAAGAGGTACTCGTCACGACAATGTTTTCTTTTTTTAGTTAAAGGAATGAATCTGGAGAGTGACTAAGACCATTCTCCTTCTTGGCAGGCTGTCAAATCTATGCCTGAATTATGGAGTATATCGTTCGTTTTTTTGTTTTTCCATTAGTGAGAATTATGCATGCTCGTTCTTGTTTTCTCGATGAGGAGCTGGGTTCTACCCGGGGCAGTTCCACGACTAAGCCCTAACTGGGTTACGCCCGGCTCCTGGCTATTATTGTATTGTGTTTCAAAATCCGAGGGTTATCCCTACGGTGAACATCTATGTAAAGCTTTTAATGTTATAACTGATATTCACATCTACCGCGGCTGGATACTGGAATGTATTCCTATCCTTAATCAAGTTTTTATTATTCATTAAATAGATCTAAGGACTATTGGATTTATATGGATATCTTGGTCTGAAATTTTTAGTTTTTCCGTGGCTTACTGTGAATTATTTAATACACTCTTTCTGTTCAATTTTTCCTTGTAAGGATTCGATGGAGATAGCCGTCTCCGAGTTTGCTTGCTGTTATTTCTCTTTTCTTGAATGAATGAGGGTTGCTGACTTCGAAGTTGGAAAACTCTCGTCGGCAATACCCTACCCTAACCACACAGACTACAGCCTTCTGTTTACAGAGTGGTTCCGTGGTTATATGAAACGTCTAAAGCGGGGTTAGGGCATGTCGAAGGCATGAACGCTAACCCTTTTGAGCCAACGACTTTCAGGTCATTTCATTTCTCGAGTTGCTCCACTGGGAACCATATTATCAAGAAAAGGCCTTATGGGCATTGCTCATAAGTTTAGTTCAACGTATGCATGATTTTACGAGTTCTTATCACCATGCTGTTGCTTTCTTTATTTCTTTAATAGTAACTATGGAAGTTTGCATACATAAAGAGATATATATATTGTTTTCGATTAGCTTTCGTATATTGAAGCAAATGTTACACGGCATCCTGTTTTATTCAATTGTTACTTATTTTGTGATGATGCATTCAGAAGAGAATCTGGCAGTCTGATGTAAATCTTGTTTTTTTTCCTTTCTTTTATGTTTACACAGGGATTCCATTTTTAGTGATTAAAGAATTTACAACTATCATGTTGTTTATTGCCTGAATTACTTCAGAAATTCCCCCTTAGTTTCAAACACAATTTTATGTCTACCATAAACTTATTTAACACTACAGCGTAAAACAATCCATTGAATTCTCATTTATTCCATACCTAGTTAGAGGAAAACCTCTTTAGTGCGCTTGTCAACCTCCCGACCTTAGGAGGGTCCTCCTCGACCTTCCAACCCCAAGCACTCCTGCAAGACCCTTGCTGTCTGCAAGTCCTCTATTACTACCAGAGTTACGCTATCTGGTCCTTACCAGACGTAGCAGTTCGAGGAAGGCTTCAGCTTCCCAACATGTGCTATCTGGTCCTTACCAGACGTAGCGTTTTTGCTGCCAAGAGCAACTTTTTCCTTTTTCCTTGCTATCTGGTCCCTTTTTTTTTTTTCAAACGTAGTGTTTCCTCCTTCTATTAGAGTCTCAACCGTCTCCAGAAGGTAGTTAGGTTTCCCTTTCTGTTCATTTTTTTTTTTGACAGATGTCATATTTTGATTTTTAATCGTCCTCTCATGAGGAAAAACTATAACCATTATCAGTTGTTCTCTTACAACCATATTCGATGGAAATCAATCAGCAATTTAATAACATAATTAATTGAAACAATAATAACAGTTATAGTTACTCAATTTCACCAACATAATCATAGTCAATAGTTAAATTTACTGTCTTTAATTTAAAACACTATCGATTTACCAGGGGCATTACATCTCCCCCTCCTGAAATTCAACATCGTCCCGATGTTGTTCACCCATAAATAGTTCGGGATAAGCTTCTTTCATGTTCTGCTCATCCTCCCAGGTGGCCTCATCCGGTCTGAAGTGCTGCCACTGCACTTTAACCTGGATGATGGCTCGTTTCCGCAGCACGACCCTTCTCCGATCTAATATGCTCACTGGTTCAACCAGGAATTTGCCTTCCGGCTCCACCTGAAACACACAATATCTCGATCAGTTTTATTCTTAACGACAATTTTAATTTGTGTTGTTCAAGGCACATTCTTTACCTGAATGTCTTGCCAACTAATTATGTGTTTAGGGTCATAAATATATTTCTTTAATACTGATACATGGAAGACGTTGTGGACCCGGATGTGGCTGGGTAGGGCTAGTTGATAAGCCACCGGCCTAATCCTTGCTAAAATCTAGAAGGGTCCACAAAAGCGGGGTGCCAACTTGGTGCAACCGCTCCATTGTAAAGTACTTTTCTTTGCCCGAATTCTTACATATACATGCTCTCCTACATGAAATTCCTTGAAATTCCTTTTCCGATCCGCGAAACTTTTTGTCTATCTTTGGCCACTTTCAAGTTGGCCCGCACTCTTTTAACGATTTCTTCCATCTCTTTTAGCATCTCAGGTCCCAACATGAGTCTGTCTTCGGGTCCACCCCAACTGGATGGTGTACGACATTTCCATCCGTAAAGTACTTCAAATGGGCTCATCTGTAAGGATGCATGATAACGATTGTTATATGCGAACTCCACCAAATGCAAATACTCTTCCCACCGAGTTGGTTGCTGCATCACATAGGATCTCAGCATATCTTCCACCACTTGGTTTACCCATTCAGTTTATCCGTCGGTTTGCGGATGATATGCGGTACTAAAATTTAGTTGAGTTCCCAAACCTTCGAATAGAGTCCTCCAAAAATCCGATGTGAACTTAACATCGCGGTCAGGTATTATGGTTTTGGGCAAACCATGGAGCTTAAAAATATTTTGCATAAAGATATTTGCTATTTGTGCCGCCCTATAGGTAGACTGTACCGGTATGAAGTGAGCTGATTTGCTGAGTTTGTCCACTACAACCATGATGGAGTCATTACTCTTTTTGGATTTAGGTAACCCTGTGATAAAATCCAGAGTAATAACCTCCCATTTCCATTCTGGTACAGGTAATGGCTGCAATAGCCCTGCAGGGTGCTGATGTTCGGCCTTAATCAGCTGACATTCTATGCATCGCACCAGGTAGTTTGTTACGTCCCTTTTCATCCCTGGCCAGTAACATTCTTTTCGAAGAGAGGTGATGAGCTTTTGATAACCCAGGTGTCCTGCATAGGGACTTTTATGATATCCATCTAAAACCTTTTTCTTGAATTCATCTTTATTGAGTATATATATCCTTTTCCTATAATATAATATGCCTGCTGCATTTAGCTCATAGCCCTGTTGCATTATGTGACTTGTCAAATTTTGCACTTGTTGTTTCTTTTGCTGATAAACCTGATCTTGCTCAGCAGCCCTTTCGATTTCTTCGTTGAGGGTAGACCACCCTTCACTAAAGGCAATTTCATAAAGGCAATGTACTTTCCGGTTAAAGCATCAGCCACCCGATTTTCTTTTCCTTTCAGGTGCTTGATCTCAAAATCGAATCCACTCAAAAAGTCCACCCACCAAGCTTGCCTAGCGTTTAAAGTTGGTTGGTTAAAGTAGCTGGTCAAGCTGTGGTGGTCTGTCATCAATAAGAATTTCTTCCCTATTAGATAATGTTGCCACATCTTTAATGCATGCACAACAATAGTTAATTCCAAGTCATAAGCATAATACTTCTGTTCATGCTCTTTCAACTTTCTCGATTCATAAGCGATCACTTTTCCTTCCTACATCAACACCCCTCCTACACCTTCTTTACTTGCATCGGTGCAGACCACATAATCCTTTTCCGGATCTGCAATGCTCAACACTGGTGCAGTTGTGAGCAGATGTTTGAGCTGTTCAAAGCTTCACTGACATTCTGCAGTCCATTTAAATGTTCTTCCTTTTTTTTGTAAGGACGTGATAGGGTAAGCAACCTGTGAAAATCCTTCCACAAATCTCCTATAATATCCTGCCAGTCCCATGAAAGACCTTATATCTGCCACGTCTTTTGGTATTGGCCATTCCATTATAGTTCTGATTTTTTCGGGGTCCACTGCAATGCCCTCTCTAGTGATGATATGTCCCAGATACTGGATCTGCTCCTTATAAAAATCACATTTTTCTATACTTGGCGTACAACTGATGTTCCCGGAGCGTTTGCAATACAAGCCTAAGATGCTCCTCATGCTCTTTGACATTCCGGGAATATATTAGTATATCATCAATGAAAATTAACACGAACTTATCCAAATACTTATGAAATACACTATTCATCAAACACATAAATGTCGCAGGTGCATTGGTCAGCCCGAAAGGCAACACCACAAACTCATAGTGTCCGTAACGAGTTCGAAAAGCAGTTTTGGCTACGTCCTCCTCCTTAATTCTGATCTGGTGGTATCCGGATCTCAAATCAATCTTTGAAAATACCATTGCGCCTTTCACCTGGTCAAACAGTTCATCGATGCGTGGCAGCGGGTATTTATTTTTAACTATTAATTTATTCAGCTGCCGATAATCTATGCACATACGGAAAGTTCCGTCCTTTTTCCTGACAAACAATACAGGGGCTCCCCAGGGTGATACGCTGGGGCGAATGTACTTCTTGTCCAACAACTCTTGCAATTGCATCTTTAATTATGTTAATTCCGGCACACTCATTCGGTATGGTGCTCGGGTCACCGGGGCTGCACCGAGTACCAGTGCTATGGTGAAGTCCAAATTTCTTTTAGGTGGCAGCCTTGGTATTTCTTCAGGAAACACGTCTGCAAATTCCTGCACCACCGGCATGCCTTCCAAAGTGCTAGCTTTATCCTTTGAACTAGCATAACCCACTTGAACTGCATATACTTGACACTTTTTCCTCATGCATTTAGCCAATTGTGAAGAGGTAATTGGAGGAATCTGCACAGGCTTAAGAATACCTTGAATTTCTTGTTTATTTCCCAGTTCGTCCTGATAAGATATTGCTTTTGTTTTACAATTTATTATGGACCATCGCTTCTCCAACCAGTCCATTCCGATCAGTACATCATATGATCCGAGAGGAAGTACATTCAATTATGTCGTCACTGTTTGACCAGCTATCCTCAATGGACAGTTGTTGACCTTGGCCAGCACCCGCCTTTTTGCCCCAGTAGCAAGCTGGACTAGCCATGGGCTTTTAAACTTAACAGATTGCAAATTAAAGTTTTCCACAATCTTGGGACTAACATAACTCAATGTAGCGCCTGGGTCAACTAAAACAGAAACAGTTCGATCAAAAGTCTTACCTTCGAACTCTATCATTGTCTGCTGGTAATCAGCTTGACGGTCCTCGAGAGCCGCATTTATTCTTGGTATGGACCGGGCCACGTCTCCCACTGTAGAGGCTTCATAAACTTGGGACACCTTATCACTACCCTTTCGATGAGGGCAGTTCTTAATATAGTGTGGTCCGCCACACCCCCAACACTGCACTGGTGGCCTGGCTGTCCCCTCATTATCAACTCTGCCCGACTGCTCACTATTTTTGGAGTCATTAGGTGGCTTTAATCTGAGTTGATTTCTGGACTGGTTCCTATTGCTGGGCCCCTTGGAGAATCCCTTACTGAAACTGCCACGAGCTCCCCTGACTCCCATAGTTGTTCTGCTATTCTTTTTATCCGCCCAATGCTTTCCAGCACTTTCCCCCTTTTGTTTATTCTGCGATAGCATATTCTAGCTTTCCGTATCGCTTCATCCATGGTCTTCGAGTTATCAAATTCAATCCTTTCCCACATTGTCTGGGGTAGATTGCTAACAAACCGCTGCACTTTTGCCTTTTCCTCCCGAATATATGTTACGTAGCGGAGCAGAGATGTAAATTTAGTGATGAATTCATCCATGGTCTGCTGCCCAAGTCGCAGATCATGAAATTCCCTTGCTTTTTCATCGTAGAAGCGTTCAGCCAAATATTTTTCTCTGAAATATCTTTGAAAAATTTCCCAAGTTATATCTTGCTCATTCACTCCCTGCACCATCTTAACTTCCTCCGACCATAACGTCGCTTTAGCTTGCAGTTGGAAAATAGCCAGTCGTGCCTTGAGATGGTGATCATACTCGTAAACCTGGAAATATTTGTTCATGTTAATTAACCAAGCTTCCGCAGCCTCCTCGTATTCCCCATCAAAATGCGGCGGCTTGATCTTCCGAAACTCCCCCTGCAACTCTATTTGCTCTCTTTTAGAAGTTTGATGTTCGGAGGCGTTATCAGATTTCTCTCCTCGAACCTCTGCCCTTCCTTCTGTTTCTTCATGATCAGTATGGTAACCCTGTTCCTCTGACACATGCGTTTGCTCTGGATTGGGATTTGGCTGATGCTAGTTTTGCTTATTTGATAAACTTTTCAGGATCCTTTCCTGTTCCATAGTTAATCTGGCATTGTCCTCACGCAAACGGGCCATTTCATTCT
>APFE031533016.1:0-19995 GCA_000404065.3 Pinus taeda
GCATGAGTAATTTTGGCCTTTTCTCTTTCTTCTTCTAATTTTAAGATTTGATCATGTCTCAGTTGAATAGAAGACGGGGGGCTTTCTTCAATAAACTGAACTAGGGCTAGAGAAGGAAGCAACAGATTGGTTGGTAGAACTGTTTCTTTCCCATATACAAGATTAAATGGAGAAGTACCTATGGAAGCCTTCTGTGTTATTCTATCAGCCCATAGTGCAAATATCAAAGATTTATGCCAGTTTTTATGATTCTGCTCAATAGTTTGCTTAATAATTTTGACTAGATTTTTATTGGTAGATTTTGCTAAACCATTACCCTGGGGATAGTAATTTGCAGAATATTTCAATTTAAATCCTCTTTTAATAGCGAACTCAAACATAGAATTTCTAGAGAAATATGATGCATTATCGAAAACAAGAGTGTTTGGGAAACCAAACCTGGTAATGATGAATTGGTCTATAAACTCTATAATTACTTCAGAGTTTGTTGTCTTTAAAGGAATTGCTTCAACCCACTTAGTAAAGTAATCAGTTGCAGTAAGGATATACTTATGTTGTTTGGATGACTGTGGAGTTATTTCCCCAGTGATATCCAATCCCCATTGCTCAAAAGGTTGATCAATGTTGACTGGTTGTAAAGGGAAAGCTGGTTTTCTTTGTCTTCCACTGGAGATTTGACAACTTCAACATTTCCTTACGTATTCGTGAGTATCTCTAAATAGGGTGGGCCAATAATATCCAGCATGAATGATTTTGTGGGCTGTTGTATCAGCTCCAAAATGTCCTCCTGCTGGTCCGTCATGTAGCTCCTGCAAAACCTTTTGCGCTTCAGGTTTTTCTAGGCATCTTAATAAAATTGAATCATAATTTCACCTAAAAAGTACATCCTCTATAATTATGAAGTTTTTTGCTTTTAACCTAATGGCACATTTGTTTTTATAAGAAAGATTAGGAGGTGCATACCCATTTTTTAAATAGAAGATCAAGTCTGCATATTGTGATTCAGGATCAGTGATACTTATCTGATTGATTTCTTCAGTATGTTCTGTATCCTCTGATTCTTGAATGTTGGATGCTCCTGCTAATAATCTACAAAAACCTTGGCCTCTGACAATCTTTGCTGGCTTGATTTCCAAGTCATATTCTTGTAATGTTGTGACCCAATTCGCCCTTTTTTCTCCTAATTCCCTTTGGATTAGTAATTGTCTTACGGCTGAAAAAGGAACTATAACTTTTGTATGGGCTTTTAAAAGGAAGGGTCTGTAATGTTTGACAACTTTGTACACAGCAAAGGCTTGTTTTTCAACTTCTGAATAATTAAGTTCAACACCTTGAAGATTTGAACTATAAAATGAAATTGGTGCTTCCAAGTTATGATCATTAATCTGAGTGAGTACTGCTGCATAAGATGAAGTGGACGCGAGAGTATATAGTATGAAATGATTTGAAAAATTAGGAGTGTTTAAAGCAGGGGCATTGATTATTGATTGTTTGATAGAGTCAAATGCTTCCTTTTCTGTATATCCCCACCTAAACACCGAATTTTTCTTAATCATGGTTTGCAATAGTAAAATAATCTGGGAAAAATCGGGAACAAATCTCTTAACAAAGTTAATTTGACCTAAAAATGACTGCATGGATTTTTTGTTATGAGGGAATGGAATTTCAGAAATCTCTTTAATTCTATCCAGATCAATATAAATACCATCTTTGGAAACAATGAAGCCCAAGATCTTCCTTGATTAAGAGCAAAGAAGGATTTTTTGGGATTGAGTGAAATACCATACCTTCTGCAGCCTTCAAAGATTTTATTTAAATCATGTAAATGATTAGATCTTTCTTGGAGAATACAATAATATCATCTAAATAGACAACTACTGTTTTATTGATCAATCCTTTGAAGGCTATATCCATTGCTCTTTGGAAGGTAGCTCCTACGTTGATAAGTCCAAAAGGCATTTTTTGGTAAGCATAAGTTCCCCATTTTGTTTTGAAGGTAGTTTTGAGTCTATCACGAGGATGGACCAAAATTTGGTTATATCCTGAAAAACCATCTAAAAATGGCATTAACTCAGAACCTGCTACTGGAGTATCTGCTCCATGGTAGGTAATGGGAAATTATCCTTTTGGCTTGCTTTATTCAGATTTCTGAAATCTATGCAAATCCTGATGTCGCCATTTTTCTTTCTAACATGCACCATATTGGAAACCCAGTTTGAATGCCGGACAGGAAAAATGATCTTAGCTTTCAAGAGTTTATTGAGTTCAGATTTTATTTGACTCTCTAAGTTAGGATGAATTTTCCTCAACTTTTGTTGGACTGGTTTTTGTTCAGAAAGCATTGGAATTGTATGTTGAATGATTGATGTATCGTATGTTTTTAAATCATCATATTTCTAAGCGAAGACATGTTTATTTTTTCTTAATAACCTAATGAATGCTATTCTTTCTTCCACAGAAAGTCCTAATCCCAAATTGATGTTTTGAGGGTTTTGCTCAGTACCTAGGTTTATCAACTCAAATCTTAAAGTGGAAATTTGGAGCTTTGAATTGGTTACTTGTTTAAACCTGTCTTTAATATCATAGAGATCCTCTAGTTTAACCATTGGTTTCGGTATTGAGTTTTCTTCCTGCTTTTCCTTCATTTGAAGGTCATGATCGCTTTCATCAATGATTTGATCATCGTAGGACTTGTCAGAAGTCAAAAAATTTAAAATGTCTTCATTGTGATTGAACACTCGCCAATTGGTGATATTGTCAGGAATTGATGGTCTAAAAATTAACTCTACTGAAAATCTATCTGGGCTGTAATCTTCGGAAGGCAGAAGTTTAGAAGCAACACTGGCTAGCAAGTCAGCTGCTGCATTTTGGGATCTAGGGATAGGAGAAATATTGAATGCTAAAAATTGAGATATAAGTTCTTGGACCAAAGACTGATAGTGCTTGAGGTGACTAGAAAGATAGTGAATTGTGTTTCTAACTTTTTTTATGACAATCTTTGAATCACCAAACACTTTTAAATATCGAACTTTAAGACCAATAGCTTTATATAGTCCTTGAACTAAGGCCTCATACTCAGCTTTATTATTTGTGCATTCGAATTCCAACCTAGAAGACAACATAGTTTTTTCTCCCTCAGGGCTAACTAAAATACACCCTGCTCCTGAACCTTCACTGGATTTAGACCCATCAAAGTATAGTGACCAAAATAAAGAATTATCAACAATTTTATTTACAGTGTTCTCAGTAATATTAACACATCTTGATCTATCGGTTTGTGAAAAAATTTCGATTTGGGATGTGAAATTATTTACTGAGAAAGGAGATGGTTAGGAAGTATAATTGCCAAAGAATGATTTGGAAGAGTAATTCCCCAAAATATTATTATTAAATGCTATTGGTTGATTCTCCTGTTCAAATTCAGTGACAGTATGGGTCATATGTTTCTCCCAATCGATTTTGATTTGATTTGGCTTTCCCTTATAGGGTAGCCACATATGGGACCAAGCGGTAGAGATATAACCATGGAGTTTCTCAGACCAATCCCTACTCAAGATTAAACCATAAAACTC
Organism: Pinus taeda; assembly: GCA_000404065.3. NCBI lineage: Eukaryota > Viridiplantae > Streptophyta > Pinopsida > Pinales > Pinaceae > Pinus > Pinus taeda. Next base: position 3,573 of record APFE031533016.1, read on the forward strand.
AGGTATATCGGCAATCAAGATATCAATTCTCTGAACTACTCGTGGATCAGATGATAACCTGATAGTTACAGAGTTGATTTCCCCTAAAACCTGTACCTTGGTTGTATCCAACTGCCCAATGTGAATTGCAGACTTTTGGGGTTCAATGTTCAGTTTGGAACAAACTGAAGTTGGCATTATATTAGAGGATGTCCCTGAGTCAACCAATCAATTGTGTAGGTTTCGATTATAGATCTCATAGGTTAAGAGGAAAGGGGGAGTATAGGAATTTGATCTGTCTCCGATTAAAATCGTATCAGTAGCTTCAATTCTACCAGAAGGTGGTTGACCTGAATCATTTGCAACTTTAGCACTAGGAAGAGGTAAAGAAGGCACTGCATTTAGTTCCTTAAGAAGCAATTTTTGCTGATGTTTTGGTTTGCTAAGTTCAAACATGCTAATGTTTTCCTTTGTCTTATTCATATCATCAATAATATTGTAATCCATTGAATCTGATACTACCAATGTTTTAGATGTTGAAGGTATATTTGAGGACGATGGTTGATTTTGAGGTGATGTTGCGACCGACTTCTTTGTGGGTACCTTTTCCTTTGTAGTAATAGTACCTACACTTCTTTTCTTTGAACTTGCCTGGACAGGTTCAGGGGTACCTTTACTCCTGGTAGTCACAGGGAAAGCTTCTTGTTCATTTTCTGTGTTGGAGTTAGGTAATATGAAGTCCCACATTCCATGGCATTCGACAACCTCCTCTTCTTCGGGTTCATCGGATGGTGAAATTGTTTCATATTCTTCTTCTTCTTTAGGATCTGAATCTACATTAGATATAACATTTGGTGGTTTTGACTTAGGTTTCTTAAAATTCCTAAATGGTTTCTTTGTTGAAGTTTCTACTACTTGTTTTTTGATTTCAACCATTTCATTTGACATTGTTTTGAGGACCTTTTGTAGACCCTCCATATCATATGGATCTTTAGGGGTTTTCTTCTTTGAATCATCTTTAAAATAAACTTTTTTGGTTTTGGTATCTTCGAGAGCAGCTTTCTTTTCTAAAGCAATAATGCATTTCTCGACAACAAGCGCTTCTTTCATGTTTTCGGCTAAAGTTGGTTTTGCAGCCCTATCTACAAAAACAGCTATATTTGAAGGTAGGGTTGTTATATACCACTCACTTCCAATTTTCTCACTTGGCTTGGAATCGGTAGGGATTTTATTCAAGAGTTATTGGATCGGGAGTTAAACTCCTTGATAGGTTCTCTAGATTCAATCCTTAGATTTGAAATATCATTAATTAGTGTTGCTAAAGATCTATCATCGCCATACTTAGTGAGAAACTGCTCCTGAAAGATGTTCCAACTGGTAATGGATCCAGAGGGTAAGGAAAAATACCAAGACCCAGCTGATCTTTGTAAAGTGTAGGGGAAAAGCCTAACGACAACATCTTCTTCTGTCACTCCTTTTAGATTAACTGATAACATGAAATTGTTAATATGTTCTTCGGCTAATGTTCCAGCATCTGGATTAAATTTTGGTAACCATTTCTCAGGATAATCAGGTAATGGATGTAATGGTGCAGGCATAGTGACCGCAATAGGACTATTCCATGGATTCTAGGCCATCTTATAAGTAACAACAATTGCCGATGAAGTTCCAGGTGTTTGGGGAGGAGTTGGTATTGAAGATTGAATAGATTGTGATGTTGAAGTTGGTGATCCCTACTGAACAACAATATGTAATGGGGGAGTGGATTTTTGACTTCACACTAGAAAGGATGAGTTGGAGGATGATGAAGAAAAGGTCTCACTATCAGATCCTTCAGTGTTCTTTTTAGCCTTTTTCCTTTTCGGTAAAGGAAACTCAGTAGGTTCAATGCCGAGTTTTCCGCTTTGAAGTCTGGTGAGAGGGTGAGGTAGATTGAATTGCGAAGTCTCACTGCCTTGAGATACTTCAGATTTCTGAGGTGATATGGAAAAGCCTTGAAGTTTCTGGATGAGAGATTGAACTTCAGGAGACTCAGGACTTAATCGTTCTGAAGTATGATGGGATTGAGCAGTGGTAGTTGATTCCTCTTCTTCTTGTTTGGATACTGGTGTTTCAGAATGAAAACGGGAGGTCCGACGTGAGGTGGAGGGAGATTTACTCTGAGAATGGTCTATAGATTTTGATTTACTCGCCATTCATAGTTCATGCCCTCCTTCTAGCGCCAAAAATGTTGATGCCTCGAAAATCGTTGCAACAACATCAGGGAAAACCACCCGGTCCGGACCTTAATGCAACTCCTTTTCCGTTTGGTATGGTGGCTTTGACTGGAGATAATGGGACTAGTTTCCCAATGATGAATAAAAGGGGGATGGATGAGTGACTGGTTTTCTAATAAGTGATAATGGATGAATGACTTAATCTAGAAAGCAAAAATACAAATAACTATTCTATCTTGGGAAATTTCTATTCTTAAGTGCAATGTTTGATAATCTTTGTTCATAAATAAGCATATAGATGACTCTATTTGATAAACATAGACATTCATTCATATAATAATTGCTTTGTTCAAATAGTTGAACAAAGTAATTAATAAAACATTGTTACACTTGTCTTTTATATATTACTAATACATGTATGACTAAAAGAAAAGCATCATGTAAACATCCAATAGTGGAAAATATAAAGAATGTTGTTAAACACATGCATATATTCAATAATAGCAAGAGTAATCAAATAACAATTCACATAAAAAGAATGAATTCAGAACATAGATAGTAGTACCATATGTGCTGCAAATCATTCCCAACATCAATCGCAATTCGAATTCCTTCTTTCAACTCGGAGATACTTTTAAATAAAGGCAGTAGTGCACATCCACATAAAAGCTTCGTTGTCAAAAATTGGAATAATTTGGTCTAGTATTTATAAAAAATATACCTCAAGTACAGTACTGCAACTTCAGGTTTGAGTCTTATACAAAAACTGAGGACCCTTTCTAAAAGCATCAAAGGGTCTATAAATACTTAATTAAACTAACTAACTACAAAAATAAAATGCTATTTAATTGGCACAACTTGATCTTGAATATCTTCTCCACAGCAATTTGGTAGTCGGCAGCATGATTCATCACTCTGGCTATTTTCCCTTTGATCTGAGTTGGCATATCGCTAGCATTGGTTCCACTTCTTGAGGGCGGTGAGACGAGAATGGAGTTGAGCCAAGTATGTGGCATCGTGTATATCAGGAATGATACACCCGATTGCATCTGTTAGACACTTGAGGGCGGCTCTCTGGCTGTATGGTTTTACTAGGAACAACCAATAGGTGTCCCAAGTTAAACTTTGAATAATTGTAATTAATCTTCCATTCTTTTCCAGCTCTTGATAACATGATTACTCCAATGTTTTAGCCGATAGCAATTTACCTGGTGTACATTGCGAGATCATATTAGATAAATAGAGAGTATTGTTAATTAATTCAATCAAATTAGTTGTGGATAATTTGCATCTAGAAACTTCTCTCTCTGCCTTCATCAACTGGGACTACCATTCCAAGAATAGGATTTCTTTATGTGACTCTAGGATTTTAGGCAAATTTGTTGCCTGTCCCTCATTGGTGTCTTGCCAAGTAAGAAAATCGATTAAGGTCTCATCGGCCTGCTCTAAGTCCTATCTAGCATCAACTGATTTATCAATTATTGATGCTATTATGTCACAAAGGGGCTCAATTTGAGAAATTTTATGACACAATAGTCTTATTTGTGTTACCTGTGACTTATTAATCTATAGCGCTTCTGTTCTGAAATCGGCAGGCTGTGGAAGACTCTTGAACTTCTCTATTTGCAGTGATAATTGAGCAATTTGCTCATCTTTTGTCTTCACCATTAGTTCATTCATCATCATCAATTTTGCCAATGCTTCCGATAATTCTTTCTGCCTTTGAATCGCACTTGAATCTACCCTCTATTTTTCTTCAAGTAGCTGCTTATTCAGTTGATTATTTAACTGCTGCTGAGTTGACAATTGTTTTTCTAATTGTTCAGCTTTCTGTTGTGCCTCCAATAACTGTGTTTGTAACAAAATAATTGCCTGGCCCTTTTCTTTTAGCAAATTACTCACTTTTGATGTCGTGTCCATGGTGGTCATCGAATAGGCTCCGGCATACTGGGATAGCTTTGTTAGGTCATCGGAAGGATCGAACTCCTCTTTCCAAACTACGTTGGTGGTCTCTGTTTGTTCGAGGAACAGGGAAGGTTGATCAATCCTTCTCCTTTTCCGCTATCGCTTTACTACGGCCCTGTCTTTTGGGCTATAAAAGACATCCAATGGAGGTATATCCTCCACCTGCAAAATGATTTGATCCGAAGGTTCTTTCGGAATTATTTCTAAGTTTGTACTAGGGGGTAGGCCACTGGTTCCTTCACTTCGAACCTTTTTTGACGCTGTATCTTGTGTATCTGTCGCTTTGGGTGTATCGGCATCTTTTGAGCTTTCCATATTGCTTATGATGGAGTCGAATTGCTGCCATTCTTGGAGCAATTTTGGGCCAATCTGGGTATCGACATTCACATCCTTGCTGCTCTTATCCTGCTCTTTTTTCTGTTCCTCCTCATGTATTTTCTCTTGCTCTTTCCTTCGCGCTTCCTCCTATTCTTTCCTCTGTACTTCCTCCTAGTCTTTCCTCTGGACTTCCTCCTGCTCTTTTCTTTGGACTTCTTCAAAAATTTCTGATGTAGCAGGTGGTTTGTCGATAAGTCGTTGTTCAGGCTCGCTTGATTGTGTCATCGGGGCAGTAGCTAGTAAATCTAGAGGCAGAGTTTGCAACCTCTTCTCTCTGAGTTTGTTGAATTCTACTAACCCGTCGTCGTGATATCTCATTTTAGCTAGTGTTTGAACCTGAAATAATGACTCCGCCAAAGAAAATAGATCATCAAACTCATCTTCTTTATGTTCAAACTTAGTGAGTTTTGCCTGTTCAAGTACATTATAGACGATTTTTCTTGGATCAAATCGCCTATTAGGAAGGGTGGCGAGATTCAGTATATTCATCTTTTCTGCTTCTTTCTATGCATGCTTATAGTCATGCAAAGTGTAAACACCACACCGTAGAGGAAAAGGAGGCCAAACTTTCTTCTTTGAATTCCTCAGAGTCTTGGTTGCTCCTGCGGACCTAATTTGATATGCTATTTCTCTAGCCAATAGATTGTCGGGTATGTACAAGGGAAGAACATGAGGCCTGGCAAGGATGCCAAAAACTCTTATATATGTAAATTTATCCTCTCCAAACTAGTTTCCTAGGGCAGTTAAGTCAATATCTGCTTGTGAGGAAATCTTCGAAGCAGGCTTGTCAAAAAGTGCATCGTTAATGGGTAACATAAAACCATTACAAACTTGATACAGGTGGTCTTTATAATGGGCTTTCCACAACTTCTATTGATAGATATGAATCGGCATGGGGTCTTATGGAGTCCATCTCCACCCCAGCACAGGAAATTCGGAGTTAAAACAAAGAGTATCTAAGATGTAGACACTATAATAAAATGATGGAATAGACCTATCAGTAATGCGAGTTTTATTTCTGAACTCAAGAATAGCAGTTGCTAACTTATCAGATAATATATTTCCCCAATCCATTATTTTGCTATTGACTGCTGCTTCCATTAAAGGAACCATCTCTATTGAGAATTTTGAGGAATCATGCAACCCCCAAATCCTACACATTATCTCCCCAGCGTAACAATAAGGAGAACATAATGAATCGACAGAGTACTTACCCGAGGACTCATGCTTGTGTCTTGCGGGGTTCTGTCTCCATTCCCGTATAAGTGTTGATTCAGTTTCATTTTCATCTCTGAACTTCTCTAGAAATGCTTTGATATACTTCTTCTGTGGTTCAGGCAAATGGTACATTTGTCTCAAATCATTAGGTTGAAACGAACCGAAGACTCTCTCGTCGATTGTGCAAAATGTTCTATTTGTAACCGGGATTTCCTCAACTGCCCACCTTACTACATCTGTCTATGGAATAATTTTCTCTCAAACTGCTATTCGGTGTAAGTAGGAATTGGCTAAATCCTTTAGGGTAGCCTCGGACTTTCGGTTTGAACCTGCTGTAGCTTGTACTGATACCACTTCAGGCTCTTCAGCTTCAACTAGATTATAGATGCTTTGCAAGCTAGTATTGCCGAGACCAAGACAGGTAGTGTCTGAGATCAATCCTTTTTTACTTGGTCCCGGATCGGCGGTAGATTGTCCGGTCACTGCGGGAGTTGAAGCTGTTCCAAATCTTTTGGATTTCTTCCCCATTTGGCCTAAATTTGCTGCTTCGGAGGAGCTCTGCACAGGAGATAAAATGAACGTAATGTAGAGAATAGGTGGTGCGAACCAAGTATGAAAGAGTTATATCAATCAATGAATAATGAAGGATTAAAATAATATTGCCACGGATACAATCTCTGAAGAGATTTTGGCATAATTGCTCCATTAATTGGCTATTTAATCCTGTCAATCATTTAAATGCTCATCATGTCATTTATTCGCCGAATAATTCATTTAAGCGTGGCTTTGATTTTTTGGCGGTTAATCACAAGTGAATCGCTATGGGGAATAGAAATGCTTTTAATAATAATTTAACATAATATACTCAAGCCTTTTCAATCTTTTTTGAAATTGGCACTTAGCTTTATCACAATCGAAAATCAGAGGAATGCTCGAGTAGTTACATTTGTGTCATTGCGAAATCCCCGATCGCCGATAGCGATAAAGCTAATTCGCATCGAGAGTTTTAGAAGGGTGACTTTTGTTTTGTGTATGCTATATCTCCTGATCGTCGATAGCAATATCGCATCGGACCAAAGAGAGAGGGCCTTTTGTTACAATCACTTACCTTTCCCGATATCCGATAGTTATTCACTTGTCGGATCGGGGCAAACCAATGGGCCTTTTTGTTATGCATCCTTTGTTATTGCGATATGCGATCTTGTGATCGCTTTATCGCAATAATAAAGAATTATTCATTTATTTTTATAAGACCGATTTATGTTCATTCAAAAGGTTTATAATGTATTGTTTCTTTCGGACCTTTCGAAGAATGATGAGTTGATACCAATTTTATTCTAAAAGGGACCCATTTCATATTATAGTTGAAGGTAAAATTTTATGAAATGGGGGGTTGTTGTACAGCACAACAGTAAGATAATTCTGTAGTAGATGAGGTATGATGTTTAGAGAGTTACGAAAGAAATGCAATAGAATGTGCACCTGTACCAATAGTATTTTGTCTGCAAGTGTTTCCCTAAGATAACTTCATGAAATGTTGTAAATCTATGGTGCATATATGATGATGTTAATTGTGGGTTAGAGATAATGTTATCATTTCTCCATCTTTGTTGTTTTGAAATATCAGAAGGTTGACATCCGGGCTGACTGCATGAAGATTAGACCATTTTGTATCAGATGCACTCAATGTGAAGAAGAACGTTGGGCAACCGAGCTGAGATATCATTTTGTTAGTTCATTTTTAGCTTTGTGGCAAAAAGATCTTGTTCCACGTAAAGAGTAACCGAATTGCATGACTTTCTCTGCCAATTTCTTGTCTAGAAATTGTTCTAATCGGATGTTCAGATCTTGAACAGATGTTGGAAAGTTATCTTTGATTCTCTTTTTCACAAAAACGGAGGCTCTTGCTTGACTGCGATGTCACATCATGAGATTATATATGTAATAATAAAAGCGTGGGTGCTTTCTGAATCTGTTATTGTAGTAACATATGGGATGAAGTGTGTATTCATGTAACTACACTACTTTCATTCTTAGTTGATTTGGCATTGCAGCTCCTATGGGGAAAAGGGTGGGTAAAGCCATAGAGAGTAGATATTTGTGTTGTATTCATTGATTGGGGATAATCCAATTGGTGGCCATTCAATTGTAGTATCATAATGGTAGCTGTAAGCATGTAAATAATGGCATATTTCTTGGATTTATGTATTTGCATTAGGAATAATGGGTATGAATGATGATGTTTGGTGTAGGGATGGGTTTGCAGAATCTTCAACGGGCTCAAATGATGATTCAAGTGAAAGGTGGAGAGTTGTTTCTGTGGTATTTTAACGGAAAAATGAGGAAGAGACATCGGTGGGGATTGTTGGTAAGGATGCTAGTGCATTGTTATCAATACGAGCATTCTTATAGTATGGGTCATTTGCCAATTTGTATTCTAATGCAGCAAAAACACGATGTCTACTAACAATGCAATCATAAGCATGATGGTCATTACTTTGATGGGTGACAATTAGAATGTCCAAGTCTTCAACATGTTGTGGAAACATGCTTGTGATTTTTGTAATGTCTTGTGGAAAACAATTTGTGTGGCCACTGTATTTATATTGACCACCACGTGCATGTGTTACCTAGAGTATAGGGTTAACCCTAGTAATGAGCATTTCTTCTATTTGTGAAAGAGACGTAAGGATAGTTGACCAAGGACCAGGGTCCATGTTGTTTGATAATGAGAAGCGATGACCCTTTGTTTTAGAGATGCATCTGGACTAGCAATACATTTGGTTCGAATTGCGGATATGTATTCCAAGATATGATTCAAGACAAATGGAGCATGGTCATTTAGGTGCAAGTTTATCAATTTGTGCACATAATTCTCGATGTGCTTCATTAGTGTAAACGTTGTTGAAATCATGTGCAAAGGAGGGGTTGGGGCAATGAGGTATGGATGTATTTGTTTGAGAGGTTTGCTGAAAAGATAGAGAGTTTGATAATTGCAAAGGAGGATTGTTTTCGGGGTGGGAATTGGGAAATATGGAGAGGTTTGATGGAAAATGTCAATGTTCACCATACATTTCAAACGATGAATGTTGGTTTTCCTTCTACTTTTTGTTTTTTAGACATTCTATGATGCCTTTTTTTCCCTGATAAAGATCACATCGATGTGAATTTATTCATTCTTTATTTGCTACATAGTATCTTTGGGCACATTCATCATTACAAGAAGAAGACATTTGCAAAGGTTATGGTACCTATAGGCAAGAGAGGGGAAAAAGGAATGTTATTTGGAGAGAACAACCATGTTACTGTATAAAAGCGACAGAGGAGAAATAAATTGAAGTTTTGAATAGTTTTGTGTGAAATTTTTATTTGAATAATGTGTTTGAAATAATGTTTAAGTAACTTTCATTTATACATGTATATAGTTGCATGTGTAATGCAGCAAGTTACTTCATTTGTTAAAAGAAATAAGATGAAAAGAATGTGAATAAGTGTACATACACAATGCTAGCTACAATGGAGGATGAATATTTATTTCAATACTAAATAAGCGAATTTGGCGAGAAGGCATGTAGTAGTATATGGTGCAAAATTGTATTTATAAAATAAGATAATAGAAATTGTCAGAATGCGAGAAATACATTTTACGATATCTATCTACAATATCGACATGTTATCAATTGTTCTAAATATGTTGTTGCATTTTGTTGTGAAATGTAAGCTTTTTTCTTTCATGATAACACATTTCAACCGTGGTATTCCTTTAAATGTTTCTGTCTTCACTGATAGTGTGAAGATATGATCTCTCCATATTGCTTTGGAGACAATTTCCTTGATTAGATCTGGATCAGAGGATAAAAAATAAAAGTCTTTGGAATTATTCCCAAGAATTGTAGATCCCGCATCTTTGAAAGCAACAGTTGAAGCTAATTCACCAGTGCAATCTTGTATGTTGATCTTAAGTAAGTATCTGTAATCATAGTCAGTTACTTCGGTGTTGCACTTTGGGAAAAACCACATGCCTATATTTTGTGGAATAAGTTTTTTCATGTATTTTTTACCATCAACGATGGATGGGCAAGAAATGTAGTAAAAACTTTCCATCCCAATTTTTGTTATTGTGCCCTTCAATTGGAAGAACGTTGGTTTCTCTGAGGAATCCATACTGTAAATATCAGCAATTGTTATTCTTTTTGTTGATGGCCAAAAGGAGCTGAATATCTTGTTGTCAAAGATGTAGAAGCTGCAGTGTAACCTTCTTTTTGAAACCATGACTTTAGCGTGTGGGCCTATTCAATTTCAAGATCTACAAGAATAATGGATCTCATTGTAGTGCTGAAATTTTTTCCATTAAATTCTCCAACACAGGCAAACTTGATTGCAATGATGGGGTTATTTTTTGCAGCACATAGGGAGGATATTTCTTGTGATACGGCATCAAAATTTCCTCCCCAAAAGATTGCATCCATGTTATACCCAGACATGTCTTGAAGTTGTAATGTTTGTTTAGTAACTTCAGAGCCATCTTTTCTACGTATAGTGCACACACTAGAAATGTCAATGACAATACCAAAGACATCAACAATGGAGTTGACATTTGTTGTTCTGATATCATTGATTGATTTTATATTGAATTGCATCATTGGCTTATGTTTTTTTCACTGGCAACATGCTCTATGGTAGATGTTGCGTTTAAAAAAATTTCCCATTCATTGTTTAAGTGGTTGTATTACTTATTAGCCATTTTCACATTCCCTTTAGAGACAATGTAGACATTTCCAAGTTGGATTTTGTCAAACAAATAATCGGTGACATTGTTGAAACAAGTAATATGTATTTCTCCAGCTTTTGTATCAAACAGGTCAAAGCCAAACACTTTACCATGTCTATACTGATTATGAAATTGTCAAAGAGTTGTTTTCCTTTGAACATATCCTTTTATGCACCAATTTGAATGGTAAGGGTTTAGTGATTTGATGGGAATTTGGACTGGCATGATGGATGGGGTTGGAGTAAATGGAAGAGGATAATGCCTTTTTGATGAATAATATTGGTTGAACAAGGAGGGAGTGTCTTCTTCAGATGTGATCGGGATACTAATATTTTTGGGATTACCAATTACGGGTGTAGATGAAGCAGAAATACCGAAGTCTATTAGCTTTATAGACCTACAAGACAAATGAATTTCATAGGAATAATTGTTAGAGTCGAAATTTCTATCAATAAAAATGTTAAAGTAGAAATAAGAAATTTATAACAAACTTACATTGATGGAACAATAGTTGAAGTAGTCCAACTTTTAACATTTACAATAGAACCCTTTTGTAGCAAGTCTTTTGCTACGAGGTCATTGAAATCTGTTGGAAGCATAAGGTGCTTCATATGTGTGCCATCAGAGATGGCAGTGCAATATCGTGGAGTTGAATTTTGCATTGATTGTATGGGTTCAAGTTCAACAATTTGTAGGTATGGTTGAATGTGAGTTGATCGAGATAACATTGAAAAAATAGTATTCTCAGTAAGGTTTGTTGTCATTTTATGAAAGTAGAGATAACAAAATAAGTACTATACAAAAACAAACTCAAAAATGTGGTTTCTTCACATAAGATGTTTAACATCCATTACATGCCTATAACACTACATGAAAATTTATGAACTAAAGGGCAGGAAGCATGTTCAATTTGTTTGTAATTGAGTGGTTATCTAGGCTTGTAAACATAAAAATGAAGAGATTTATGACAACAACTTCCATATGATCATTCTTTTTCAAACATATTTAAACTATAAATTGACAATTTCAGAAACCTATGCATGTTAGAAACAATCAGACATGCATAACATTCTTAATACTATAAACTGAAAATTTTAGAAACCTACACATGCTAGAAATATTTCGTAAGAAAAAATCCTATTAAGGTTGAAACCTAAGCTGCAAAATATGTTCTCAATGCTATAGTCTCCATGAAATGAAGAGTGGAGAAGTGTCATTCAATGCATACCAACATTTCCTTTTCAGTAGAAGTAAGATTCGTGCCAAATGCATGGTGTTTCAAATTTACGTACTCTACAATCTAATTATTAAGTTATCCAAGACAATTTGCCAATTTTTATGTAGCAAACAAAGATGGTGCTTGGATGAAACATCATTGGTTATTTTAACACAGAAATGTGTACAAATATTTATAGGCACACTCCTTATACCTCAAGTTTTTTGGTTTCAACTTCAGCTTTTGAAGTCTCCAGATTTATGCAAGCTTCAATTCTTGCTTCTTCTTGTTGATATCTGAAATTTACAAACAAAGAATAATTATGAAGAATAAGAGGAGAGTGACAATTTAGCAATAATATAATCATATTATATTGTAAAGTAGTGATGAAACCATGCTCAAATCAGTACAAATTTTAGCCCATAGGTCCTCATTTCCTTTGATCCTTAGTTAAACATTCCCATATTATTTGTGAAGCTAGTAAAACATTTAGAAGCCCATAAAATATTTGCAATAGTGACTGTGTAAAAATTACCTGGGACATATTTGGACAAAATTCTATCAAGTTCTCCCAAAGAATAGACACAAACCCAAATAACTCTCAAACTCTAATGGTTGATCATCTCCCATAAATAGAGGAGAGGAGGATAGGTATAAATTTCTTTTCTATGAGGGGAGGATATGTATAGGGAAGTTGAAGCCAAAGGAAGTTTTCCTCAATAGTTATTATTGGAAATAGAGTATGCAAGGTTCTGTTTCTAAACCTAAACCGATTTAAATAAAAACCCATGTTCTTTGAATGTTTTGTTGCTTTTCATGAAAGCAATATCATCATGAACAAATAAGCTCCTCTGGAAATTGATAGTTTGATCAAATACAAGTAGGTCAATTGTTGTGCCATATGTAAAACATACTAAATTTTACAATGGGTTTGGTTCCCAAATCCATCCATATAGATACCCAGTTGTTGTTTGCGTGGATTCAGGCCCAAATAACTCTCAAACTCTAATGGTTGATTACCCTCAATAGATAGAGGAGAGGAGGATATGTATAAATTTCATTTCTATGAGAGGAGGATAGGTATAGGGAAGCTAAAGCCAAAGGTAGTTTTCCATCAATAGTTTTTATTGGAAACAGAGTATGCAAGGTTCTGTTTCTAAACCTAAAACTATTTAAAATAAACTCCCATGTTCTTTGAATGTTGTGTTGCCTTTCATGAAAGCAATATCATGATGCATAAATAATCTCCTCTGGACATTGATAGTTTGATCAAATAAAAAGAGGCCAATTTTTGTACCATATGTAAAACATATTGAATTGTACAATGGATTTGGTTCCCAAATCCATCCATATAGATACCCAGTTGTTGTTTGCATGGATTCAGTTGTTAACCTTGACCTCTGACATGTTGAAGATATTTAAATCTTATAACTTTTACACCTAAATCAAAGAATTTTCCAATTGGTCATGGATCATCCCTCATACTTATCTAAAACAACTCCATATACTTCTTAGATTCAATGAATATGGTGAATCTCAATGGATCATCACCACCTAATCTATCTAATGTATCTAACTATTGTTGTTTAAATTCACTTGTAAAGAATTTAGCCTAAGATAGTTTATTCTATTTATATGGTCAAAGAAGTTATTTTGATGAGTCCATCTAAGGAAACCAAACCTATTTAAATAAACTCCCATGTTCCCTAAGTATCCTAGGTGGAGAATAATTCTGACTGTGTAAATTTTTTTGGATGTGATAATTACTCCACTTCAAAGATGATTAAGGTTACTATTCAGAAGGACATGAGATGAGATAGGCATAGTCTAACTTATTAGTCAATTTGGTTGGTATCAACTCCCATAAAGAGAGGAGAGGAGGATGGGTATACAATAGTGACTATGTAAAAATGACCTGGGACAGATTTGGACCAAAATGACCTATTCGAAAATTGGGAATTCCAACAAATATGCAAACCTGCAAAACCAATTTCATTATATATGGAAGAATGGGATGACTAGTGAATCAGATGTACTTAAATGATACTTAGAAGAAAGGGAAACTAAAATTCACTTTATAGTGATGATTCTTGGGGAATATCACCATACTGGCTTCTGGAGGAGACAACTTACAACAGAAACAGAACTGGATGGTTCTCTCTTTGATTCTCTATATTGGTGAAGTGTACAAAAAAACTTACTGTAGCCTTTTCAGAATACAAATTGGGTATTGGAGAAATAAAAATAACAACACTCAACAATAGTGCAACAACTCAGTTTCTACAGCAATGGATCTTAAAACCTTAAGGGAACTGAATGGTGGACATATTGAAACTATTAGTATCTAAACCATATGAGGCAGAGAACATTCTCAATTATGAACTATCAAATGTAATATTAAACTCATCATACTAACCATTAATAGTGCTAAGAGCAGTCCAGTCCATTAAACATAAATATTGGATGATACAAATTTTGCCTTGTTGTCTTCTCCGTCTTTAAACATCAACAATAGACAATTTATATCATTGACTTTTAGTTGGCATTTTAGCAATACAATGGTAAATGGAAGATTCAAATCATTTGATTTCATGGATATTTATCATTGCGTAACTGAGTATATGTTTGACACCTTCATGGTGTTTTACATTTCTACAGTCCATTCAAGTGAGATCACCTATTATAGCTTCACATTGCTATGCATGTCTAATCTTGAAATAACCAGCACTTAACTTGTCAAAATGAGTTCATAATTTTTCATCTCTACCTATGATAGTGGGTGGCTTGCCTATAGTTGCACCTTGGATCTCCCATTGGCTTGGGAATTTTTCCTTAGGAGAGAGTTCAAGAAGTAATAGAAACCAAAGGTAAGTCACCTTAAAATCTTTAGATATGTTGCTTATAAGGCAGTTACGGGGGAAGTATGAGTGAGTATCTAACTATTGTTGTTTAAATTCACTAGTAAAGAATTTAGCCTAAGATAGTTCATTCTATTTATATGTTCAATGAACTTATTTTGATGAGTCCATCTAAGGAAACCAAACCTGTTTAAATAAACTCCCATGTTCCCTAAGTATCCTAGGTGGAGAATAACTCTGATTGTGTAAAAATGTTTCACTTTATAGTGACGATTCTTGGGGAATATCCCCATCTGGCTTCTGGAGGAGACAACTTATAGAAGAAACAAAACTAGATGGTTCTCTCTTTGATTCTCTATATTGGTGAAGTGTACAAAAACACTTTTATGGCCTTTTCATAAAACAAATTGGGTAAATTTCCCCAAATAGATGATCACATGCTTAACTCAATGATTGAATATTATGAGCATGCCTTCAAGAGTTCAACAGTGCATATTTGGTTCTCATCCATGTATATCTATCTTATGTTCCCTTTCCCTATCAATGTGATTGGTTCAATCTAATTTTTTTAAGTTAACTATATATATGTATATACATTTATTAAAGTACAATGCACTCAAGGAGCACTACTTCCATTATTCTATTTTTGTTTTCTTCCATATCCTAAAATAGGAAGCTTCGAAGCTATAGCCTTTTCTCCTCTGAAATGGTTTCCAAACACAACCTTTTCAACCTCTTTGTTTTCAGCTACTTTTCCTATTTGATTCCCATGGATAACTACTTGACAGAGCTAGGTTGTTAGCTCCCTGGCTTATTTAAGTTAGTTGTAGATAAAAAGGACATCAGATGGAATTTCAAAAAGAACTAGAGCTTTGTCCTGAGGCATAGTAGAACTGAGGCATAACAGGACTGAATTGGAGCTTTGTCCTGAGGATAGCCCATAGGTCATCATTGCCCTTGATCCTTAGTTAAACATTAGCCTTTCCAGAATACAAATTGGGTAAATTTCCACAAATATATGATCACATGCTCAACTCAATAATTGAATATTATGAGCAAGCCTTTAAGATGATATTCCCCAAGATGATTAAGGTTACCATTCGAAAGGATATGAGACGAGATAGACATAGTCTAACTTTTCAGTCAATTTAGTTGGTCTCATCTTCCATAGAGAGAGGAGAGGAGGATATGTATACAATAGTGACTATGTAAAAATGACCTAGGACAAATTTGGATGAAAATGACCTATTCGAAAAGTGGGAATTCCAACAAATATGCAAACCTGCAAAAGCAATTTCATTATGTATGAAAGAATGGGATGACTAGTGAATCAAATGTACATAGATGATACTTAGAAGAAAGGAAACTTGAAAATTTGTTTATGTTAGTTCACTTTATAGTGATGATTCTATTGGATTATCACCATACTGGCTTATGGAGGAGACAACTTATAGAAGAAACAGAACTGGATGGTTCTCTCTTTGATTCTGTTGGGTATACGACCAAAGTCCCACATTGACTAGAAGTGGGGAGGATAATGGGTATATAAGAATGGACAAATATCTCCATTGGTATGAGGCCTTTTGGGGTAAAGCCCAAAAACAAATCCATGAGGGCTTAGGCCCAAAGTGGACAATATCATACCATTGTGGAAAGAAAACAACAGGTGGGAGATTGTTGGGTTGTGTTATATCTTTCCACATAGTTAACAGGGGATTTGAGGGGTACCCGTAACCCCACTTTATGGGGTTCGGGGCAGCGCCCCGGAAAATTTTGGTTTTGGACCCTATGTTAGGTTGGGCAGACCCACCTATGGTTTTGT
>APFE031533019.1:0-25719 GCA_000404065.3 Pinus taeda
AAATACCGAAATATGCTTACAACCAGAAATGGAAATAAACCAGCTAGGGCGATGGTAGCTTATCTCTGAGAAGAGATGTGCGGCTACATGCCTCTGAACTGTTCCGAACTGTGTTACAATGAGGTTCGAAGGCCTATTTATTGTTGAGAAACAATGGAAAACCCTTCACATTCCAAAACCTAACCCTAGAAGATGAAACGCCAAATTGTGGGCCCCGTTTTGGGTAAATTGGTACATCAATTTCCCGGGATCGTAACTTTGGCATACAATCTACGTTTGACGTGTATGATAGCTCATTAGAAAGATCTATCCGAGAACTACCACTTTGGGAAGGGAAAATTTGGTCCATGGAGCCATGTTGCCCCCAGATTTCCCAAAAACATCGTTTAGGGCCTCAAAACGGCTCCGGAAGTTCAAGACTCGAAAAAAACTGCTAAAAATAGTAAGTTGTGCTACAATTAAGGAAACTGAAAATGATGAAAGAGACAATTGCGGGGGTCCAAATGGGATAGGTGGGTGGCCACCGACATCCACCTGGATCAACCCCTTGACTATGAACATGTACCCTTCCGTTGCAGGATATGCCATGCCCATGGTCACCTCTTTCATGATTGTCCCTTAAACATGACGCCTAAAACCATAGAAAATGGAAACAAGGGTGATCCAGAAGGCTTTACCAAGGTTACTAGTGGGAAAAGGCATAACAAAACACCTCTCTGAGCACCCAAAACTGCTGCTCCATCTTCTGCTTTGCCATCCTCCAGCAACAGCTTTGATATTCTGACAAATATAGAACAACCTGATTCAGATATGCCTATGCAAGCAAATCCAAGCTCTGTTCCATCCACCCCTCTGTCCCCCACTCTCATCCAAGCTAACACCTGTCATCCTTCAAAAGCTATCTCCTCTTAAAATCCGGCCTCAGATTCGCAACCCAACATCAATCCTGTTACAAACAAAGCCCCATGGTTTGATAAAAGTATGGACATCGATGATACGCTGGTAGAACCCTCTCAGCCACCAATCCACCAGGAAGGGGGAAGTCAGCAAATATTAATGGAAGAAGAGCCAGAAAGCTTTGATCTCGGGGAAATAGACATTTTTAGTCTAAAGCAAGTCTGCAAAAGGAAAGAGTTCGACACAATACTCGAAAGACAATTGGAAAATTTGGAAGTAGTGCTCACAAGAGTGCATCAGCATAATACTTTGGGCATACAACAAGGAGGCAAATGGGATGGGAAACATATCATTAAAGATCGGAAGAAAAGAGGCAAAAATATAGATCTACAACACACCATATTAATTGGGGAAATGCAAGTGGAGTCAGGAAGATGCTCCAAGTTGACCAAATATTATCCATCCTTACCTACTAGTCAACCATGAAGCTCATATCATGGAATGTAAGAGGACTTAATGGTCCCAGGAAGTATAGAATGTTGAAGAAGATGATCTAGCAAGAACAACCATACATTGTATTCATGCAAGAAACGAAATGCAGCTTTAGTACCTTAGAAACCATATTATCCAAAGCCTAGGTAGGTTGTCAAATAGCAACATTCGACGCAACCAGTGCTTTATGAGGATTAGCCATAGCATGGAATTCTCAATATATATCCTTAACAAATTTCCATGCTTCACATTATTTCATTCAAGCAATGTTCCACCTAATCGGCACCAACATACATGGACACTTAAACAATGTTTACTTCCCTCAGGAAAGTACGCAAAAAATAAAGCAATTAGAAACATTAAATATCCTTAATGCTCCAAGAGCCTATCCACTTTGGATAACAGGAGGAGACTTCAACATGATCACACGGCTAGAGGAAAAACTGGGAGGTGGACAAAAGCTGGACAAAGAAAGCAATCACTTCAAAGATTACATTCAACACAATAGTCTACTAGACTTACCTTATGACAATGACATCTTTACTTGGAACAACAAAAGAGCCGGCACTTAGCAAATAACATCTAGGTTGGACAAATTTCTAATTTCAGACAATTTTGTTCATCTTGGTGGTGATATAAGCACCTCTATCTTAACCTTAGCTGGCTCGTATCATTGGTCGATTTCTTTACAATGGAAAAATCCCAGAAACTCCAACAAAAAACCATTCAAGTTTGAAGCGTTTTGGCTTATTCACCCTGAGTTCAATGCAGTGGTCAAATCAGCATGGGAAAGTTTCATTCCTAATGGAGGCTCACTTATGTACCAATTCTAGCAAATATTGAAACATATCAAAAAACAAATCAAAATCTGGAACAATACAACCTTTGGCAACATCTTTCAAGAGAAAAAAGCCCTTGAGTAGAGCATGACAGAGCTACAGTAGAAGATCATCCTAGAAGGCAGAACAGAGGAGTATGCCAAGCAAGAACAAATACTATTTACACAACTAGATGAAAGAGGCAAACAAGAGGAACTACTATGGAGACAAAAGTCAAGAATCAGCTGGATAAGAGAAGGGGAATGAAATACCAAATTTTTCCACCACACAACTATACAAAGAAGAATGAACAATACAATTTCACACATTCAAAACTCTCAGGGAGACAAATTGGAAAAATAGGAACACATAGAGAAAGAGCTTATAAATCACTTCAAGACTGTTCATTAAGAGCAGCCCACAGACAGACAAAATACCATTAATGATATCCTTTAGCATATACCTAAACTCATTACAGAGGAGCATAATCAATTATTACTGAGGTCAGTCACAATCATGGAGGTCGAAGAGGCTTCCAATCAACTAAAGGTTGGGAAGGCACCAGGACCTGATGGCTTCACGTCCAACTTTTACCATCACTTTTGGGATCTAATTAAACCAGATGTCTGGAATGTGGTAGAGGAATCAAGAGCAATGCATTGGTTACTCCCCTCGCTCAATTCAACTTTTATCGCCCTTATTCCCAAAGTCGTGCAACCAAGCACTCTAGAGAAGTTTAGGCCTATTGCCCTCTGCAATGTTATCTACAAAATTATCTAAAAAAAAATCACCAATCCCCTCAAACCGCTCCTCCCTCTTCTCATCTCACTAGAGCAATCTCATTATGTACAAGGTCGTCAAATCCTGGATGGTATTATTTTGACCGATGAAACCATTTATTCCCTCAAAAAGCACAAACAAGCAAGCATGTTGTTGAGAATCGACCTTTCCAAAGCCTTTGATAAACTCAGTTGGACCTACATGAAACAGCTACTAATGGCCTTTGGATTCATCCCGACCTAGGTCAGATGGATGATGACCCTCATATATTCACCTCTTTGCTCTGTTCTTGTCAATGGGATCCCCTCTAAACCGTATCACCCTTCTAGATGAATACGTCAAGGTGACCCTCTGACCCCTTTTCTCTTCATAATTATGGCTGAGCATCTAGGTTATATCATAAAGCATGTCATTCAATCCCATGAACTTAGAGGACTCTCTGTCCATGGATCCCTTGCTATCACCCATCAACAATTTGTTGATGACAATATGCTCTTTGGTCATCCTTCCGTACATGAGGCTAGAACCTTTAAAGCACTTTTAGACACATTCTTAGAAGCTTCTGGCACAACCATCAACACCTCCAAATCTTAGCTTTTCTTCTTCCATACTCCTATTCCCACTCAAAGAATCATTACTTGGATCATTGGCTTCTCTCAAGCAAAGCTTCTGTCTCAGTATTTAGGCACCCCTCTCATAGATTCAGCTTTAAAGCATGCTTCCTGGCATCAACTCATAGAGAAAATGGAAATTCGACTCCTGTCTTGGACATATAGAACTCTCAACATGGTAAGCAGATTAGTCCTGATAAAGACAGTTCTACAATCAATGCGCCTCTATCTGGTCTCAGTGCTTGCTATGCTGAAATGGGTATTGAAAAGAATTCGAAATTTGCAACGCAATTTTTTATGGGGCTCCACAGGACAAAATAGAAAATGGGCCCTAGTCAAATGGGATAACGTCTGTAGGCCTAAAAGACAGGGTGGCCTAGGCTTACATGATCCTCAACACAGCAACTCTTTGATGTGAGCACGGATTTGGTGGGAATGGGTTTCCTGTCCATAGAAGCTATAAGCGCAATTATGGATAGCAAAGGATGCAAACAATTGACCACAACAAGAACTAATCAGGATCACTACAACACCTACAAGATCCCTAATCTGGAATGCAGCCAAGGAACACAGAGAGTTCATCTATCAGCATAGCTTCTGGGAGATAAGGGACGGGAGGATGGCCCATTTCTGGATGGATTCCTGGCAACAAAGACCCAAAATTGAAGTATGCTTACCAGACACAAAGCATCATGCAAACGACATTAACCAGGTAGACAATGTAACACATTTTTGGACTCCTAGCGTTATATAGCGATTCAGACATTGGAAACCAGTAAGGCAAATAACACAGCAAGAAACGGAAGCTCATAACATGGAGTTACACAAAGAGCTCACCAGTAGAAGAATCAAAGTCCATACAGGAAGAGATGTTCTAAGATGGGGTTACACACCGAAAGGTACATACACCACCAAGGAAGCTTACCAGATAATGTGCCAAACTCAGGAACCAATAGATCCTATTTGGCAACGTATATGGACTACAGGGGTTTGGCCCAAAGTCTCCACTTTCATCTGGTTGTTGTATCATCAAATAATTCTCACATGGGATAACTTAATTAAAAGAGGATTTCTTGGTCCTTCTTACTATCCCAACTGTCAAAATAATGAAGAAACTATTCAGCACCTCATGGACTCCTTCCATATTGCCAACCAACTCCGCGAAAAGCTCACTTTCAGATGCGAGAGACCATGCAGACTTATTGGGGACATAAGAAGCACCATTCGCAATTGGACTCCAGAGCCATATAATTGTAAAATTCTCAACACGTTATGGGCAATCTTAACAGGTCTCCTTCTATGGAGAATTTGGAAGGAAAGAAATAATCGAATTTTCAAAAATCATAAAGCTTCCTTAGAAATCATATGGACTAACCTATGTCAGAACATCAAGGAAACTCTTGCATTGCATAAATGGACAATGGAGGACTATCCAACCCAGCCACAGGAACTAAGCATATGGGCTAACAGGAACCTACAACTTCCAAAAGCACTATTGAATACTAATAGAACCAACATCAAAACCAGGTAGCTTTCGCAATGGTCACTCCCCTAAACAAGAGTGATTAAGTTAAATTTTGATGGTACCTCCAAAGGAAACCTGGGCAAAGTAGGATATGGAGGCATATTTAAAAATCATGAGGGCCAACCCCTATTATCTTTTTTTGGCTCCATTGGATGGGACACGAACAACTTTGCAGAACTGGAAGGCTTGTGGCAAGGTATGAACTTAGCTGACCAACATAACTTTTATCCTATCCTTATAGAAGGGGACACTCAAATCCTCACCAATATGGCCATTCAAATACAACAAGGAAGATTGGCTTCATGATTTACCAATAGCTGGAGACTAATGACCAGGCTTGAAACAATAGAGAAATGGATAAAAGACAGGAGAGAAATAACTTTTATTCATATCAAAAGGGATAGCAACAAATTCGCCGATCTTTTAGTAAACATTGGGACAAATTAGGACCAGATCCTACACTACGGTCTTCTCGACATCATACATGATCAAAATCAACTGCAAATTTGCACTGACCTGGTGCATCAAGGAGCTCAATCCCCGGATGTGAGTGTTCATTAATGTGTTTACGATGATAAGACGGGGCGATGATGGACGGGGTGGCCACTTGGCCCTCTACAACCATCCCAAGGTCAGAGTAAATGATCCTTAGCGCACCTCGCAGGCGGCATTAAATGCCTGCTACAGTCGAGTTAGAGCCATTCCCTGTTTAACCATGGCGCCAGAAAACACTCCAAGCATTTTACCCCTGTTTCACTGTGCTTGCCCTCTGTAAGCGGAAGAGATAACTGAGAGAACCAGCATGGGGCGTCGCTGTTGGATTATGTGCTGCTTGGACTTGGGCAATGGTTACTACCATTCCCAAACAAATCTCTGCAACTCAGCTCCTGTTCTCCAGCATTCTGTCACCTCTGTGCAAAATTCCTCTGTCCATTCTCCGTTTGCTTCCCCTAACTCTTTCTCTGCTCCTATTTCCACCATGGTTCACCACTGCATGTGTAGCAGACGCGGTGGCACAAGAGGAGGCAGCTCTCGCTCCCAGGCTCTGCATCGACATAATTCGGTTTCTCCGGCTTCCTTTGTTGAAAATCCCCAATATCCGAATACTAGAAGTGGTCGTGGCAGGGCTTGCCTCCACTGCTCTAGTCGCAAAGAGGTGGCTATTTGCACGGCTCCCTTTCCTTTGCCCCTACACTAGGTCCCTCACATGACTCAGTTCCGGTTCCACAGCTCTCTGAACTGCCTGGTCATTGTTGCCACTGTCTCCATCTCCATCAATGAAGAGACTAAGTAGCACATTCCGATGACAATTTCCATGGAGGAGACGCACACAGCGGGTCCAAACAGGAACAGAGGCAATGACGAAGGACAAGGTGGTAATGGTGGTCGGAACAGACGGCATGGGAAGGCCATTATTGACAGCTCGCATGATGACTTGGGCCTCCAAAGTGACACGCAGGTCGTGGAGAGCTGCATGGAAGACACGTCGAGCTCGTAGGTTGAAGCCGGCACCAGGGAGTGTGTTCATCAGGCGGCGGGACGTGGCGAGACGGACAACCTGGATGATTGGGCTTGTCCAATTGTGGAGGAACCTACCACGGAGGAATTTGTCGTGTGTGTCACATTTGCCAGGTGGCATTCCTCTTACTTCTTGGTTTAGTTTTGTCTTGTCTTTTGTGGCCTCAGATTTTTCTGAGAGTTGGCGGTCCAGTCTGGACAAACTGTTGTTTTCTGGGTGGCTTTGCAATGTTGTTTTTTGATAGGGTAGTCTCTTCAAAAAACTGTGGTTAATTCTGTTGTCTTTTTGGACTTCTTTTTCGCTTTCAAACTGGTTTCCCCTTTGATGGGGTAGTCCCAGACATTGTTCTTAGTTGCATGCTGATTAAGGCCGAGTCCCTTTACGGCCAAGGACACTCTGTAACTACTTTTTGTACTATTATGAATAGATTAATCTTATTAGGAAAAAAACAAAAAAAAAAAACATGAAATTGATTTAACGTAGTAAAAAGAAATATTTTATTTTTAATAATAATGTTAAAATTATTTATTTATAGTTAAAATATATTAGTTTTCATTTTTTTTCTAAAACAATTAGTTTTAGTAACAGAAATATGTTTTGTTTTAATAATAATTAAAGTTTATTTATTATTAAGTAATTAAAGTATATAAAGTTGTTCAGTTTTGTTAACATAATTATTATTTTAAGAAATAATTCATTAGTTAAAGTATGTTTTCAAAAAACTAGCAGGTTACATATTAAATTTTAATAAATTAATAAAGTAATATATTAGTTTAAATATGTATTTTGTTCAAAACGTAGTAATAATTAGTTTTAATAAAAGTATATAACAATTACTTATTAAATAGTTTAAGTAAATTAATTGAAATAATTCATTATTTAAATATTTTTTTCAATATAGCCATCAATATTTGTTTCTAGTATATTAATAAATTAATATTATAATTTAAACATTATTTTTCAAATATAGCCATTACTTGAAATTATGTCTCTACATTGCTCTCTATTTAAGCCTTTGTTTCTAGTATATTAATAAATTAATATTATAATTTAAACATTATTTTTCAAATATAGCCATTACTTGAAATTATGTCTCTACATTGCTCTCTATTTAAGCCTTTGCCATGGTCTGCCTCTTCATGTGGTCCGTATGATGAACCACATTTGTTGGTTCGGGTCAGACAAAAAATTCTCTCATGTGATTTCTACCGAAAGACTTTGTTTAATTCATTATGAATAAGGGAAGCTTAAATAGACAAAATATGCACATAAGATTGCATGGTCATTAATACTCAAACGTTTGATAAAAATAATTACATAGTTACAATAACTAGTCATCAAACCCTATGTGATGTGGTGTGCTTGAAGATTGAATAATCACTGGAGATGTGATTACTATATATAATTATGAGCAAGGTTGTTTGTTACTTTAAATGAGTGGAAAGACCATCTATAATAATTATTAAAAAATACAAAATTCAAATCAAAAGAAAGATATACAAAAGTGCTTCTAATGTAGAAATCATACCATTAATAATGATTACTTAAAATAAATGAAATTCAATTTAAATAGATAAATATATAGTTTTAATAAATAATTTAAATAATTAAAACATTTTTTCCCAAAAAAAAACACTCTATTGACATAAATCAAAGAAATCTCCGCCATCAATTCAATTTCTAATACACCTCCAATCTTAAAGTAAAATAATTATCCATTAATAGCAATTATCCAAGTATACCAAATTTCATATAATAGCATAAGACAAACTCAATCATACACTCAGCACAATAAAAACAATTGCCTTTTGGCCGTCCAATAAATTCTATTTGTCTATGGATTTCATTAGGCTGGCCACATGTGACAATTGCGTCCTCTTCTTTGATGGCAGAAACAAGCTTATGCAGGCATATGCATAAGTACATATATATCTTAAAAGCACGGCCTTTCAAGAAAAGGAAAACAAACACGTAAAGACTGCCAAAGCATGTATTGGATTTTTCGTAGTAGACGAGAAGAAATGTGACTTCCATGAAAGTATTCCAGCCAGGAAACTTATTGTCAAGCTGCTCATTCGCTGCTCTTAAAAAGAATACATCTACTTGTTGATTCTCTGAGTCTTTACTGGTCACAGTGAGGCTGAAACTTATTTCTCTTTGATTCTCTTTGTACTTTGGTCTCTTTTTCTGTCATTTTTATATGGAAGATAGGTGACTCAATTATTTGAACAGGCAAGTAAGAGGTTAGTTTTCTTTTACCTCATTTGTGTTTTTTCATATTCTAAAATATTCTCAAAATTTACATTAAATTAAATTAAACACAACCATATATTTTTAAAAATATTTCAAAACATATAATCAAATTACCATCTATAATCAAATATTTCAAAATATATAATCAAATTATACACCGTACCGTACCTAATTGTAACATCTACAGAATTATTTTCTTAGTCATTGCAAAAGCCCAGTGGTGGTAGAAATGCGGCACTCTGCAACAATTGCTTGGGCAGGCGTTGTATAGTATAAAAGAAATTGGTATCGTATACGAATTGTGAGCTTCTGATCCGCAAATCTCGATACTGAGCATTGAAACCGTGATGTTCCTTTCTTGGTTCAAGATGCATGCACAGAGTCGAACACGCATTATCTGAAAAGACAGTGGTGGAAAACGTGGACAGCGCATTTGTTAACTGGCTGGTAGAATGTTAATTATGAAACTTCTGCATACAATCTAAGAGATCAGATCATTTAAATATGACAACAGGTTTAACCCTATAATAGTTATCTACACTACTGATCGGCATGCATAACCTTTTAAACCCCGAAAAATTTCATTTAAGAATTATTACGCATAATCAGATCTTTACTAAATATTATAAACAGGCACAGATTGCAACAACGTTTTGTTTCAGAATTGTATTTAATTTTAAATATCAAAAGAACTTCAGAGTAGAAATCACCCTTTCAGAGTCACATTAAGACTTAATAGAAATCACACTCTTTAGGATCTCATTAAGATTTATCAAATAAAAACAAAAGACCATTACGATAATGAACAGAAAGAATCAATATGCCAAACTGCAAACTACTGATCTGCATGGATAACTTTTTAAACCCAGAAAGATTTCCTTTAAGAATTATTACGCATAATCAGATCTTTCCTAAATATTATAAACAGGCACAGTTCGCAACAACGTTTTGTTTCAAAAGTGTATTTAATTTTAAATATCAAAAGAACTTCAGAATAGAAATCACCATTTCAGAGAGACATTAAGACTTAATAGAAATCACACTCTTCTGGATCTCATTAAGATTTATCAAATAAAAACAAAAGACCATTACTATAATGAACCTAAAGAATCAATATGCCAAACTGCAAACTACTGATCTGCATACATAACCTTTTAAACCCGGAAATATTTCCCTTAAGAATTATTACGCATAATCAGATCTTTCCTAAATATTATTAACAGGCACAGTTCGCAACAACGTTTTGTTTCAGAACTGTATTTAATTTTAAATATCAAAAGTGTATTTAATTTTAAATATCAAGAGAACTTCAGAATAGAAATCACTATTTCAGAACCACATTAAGACTTAATAGAAATCACCGTCTTCAAGATCTCATTAAGATTTATCAAATAAAAACAAAAGACCATTACTATAATGAACCTAAAGAATCAATATGAGAAACTGCAAACACACAGTGTAGGAATACGTGCCTGCATGATTCTACACACTAGTGTAGGAATAAGTGATTCAACACACTAGTGTAGGAATACGTGCCTGCATGATTTAGGCATAAAACGGGATTAAACTTCAAAGAAGGAAACCATAAGATTAAACTTCAATCAAACTTTGCACACCATGGATCTGTCACACTCTAATGAAATTAGATTTAAACTTTGCACAAAGATAAAAGAAACATCTGCTCACTTCACACTTTGCATTAAAATAATTAACACAACTTAATGGAAAAGGAGAAGAACATAGGGAGAACTAGCTGGGTTGGCTGGGCCATAGCCAACTAGCTTTCCGTGTTTAGGAAACATAAGAACTTATCTCATTAATCAACACATCAACATAGAGTTATAGTTAAAGATTAAGAAAAAATGGCGTAATTCTTTTTTATTAATGATGAACCAATATCATTATCCTCATGATGGATTTTTATTGGGATTTAAAACATTGGCAAGTATGATTATTAGTGTGGATACTTTGAGATTCAACTTAAAAGAAATGAACCACAGATGCCTAAAATCCAAAAATACATTATGAGTACCAGCCTATAATAAGGGCGATATAAAGAAAATTACAAAAAAATAGAATCGCAGTATCCTTTCTATATCTATTGCTTTCTCCCATTTTCTATGGCTTTCTCCCATTTTTATCCGAGTCGTATGTAACAGCTCCTGTTGATCCTTTCAGTTATAACAAAATACTATTCCGGTTATAACAAAATACTATTCTAGGTATTAGGTCGGGGACATAATCTCCGCCATATCCCTCATTTTCCTCCATGCTCTCAGCCCACCTTGAGTTAATCGTCCCAAAACATGGCATCCCCATGGAGTGGTGAGCTATCACGGTAGTTGAAGATTCGCCAATGGTGTAGGAATCCTACCTTTACTAGACCATGTTAACAAAATAATTAATTTATTGGCCATCAAATACTTTTTAGGAAGAGAACTATTAGTTACAAATAGTTGAAGGCATAAAATCTAAAAAATGATTAATTAAAGATATTTGTAACTCTTAAACATGAAACATAAAGCTAGTGCACGAAGGGATATGATTCTTGGATTAGTACAGGAATAATGAAGCTTGCAAGGTTAAAATAGAGGTATAAGGTTATGGTTTTGAAGGGAAAAAGGGTTCAAAAATGGAACAATTTGGCCTACGGACAATTATACCTTACATATATTGATGATTACATAAAGTGACAATTCTTGATCATATGGACAGAAGAGGAAGAGAGAAGGAGATAGTGACAGAGCTGGAGGGTGGATAGAGAAACAAAGAGAGTGATGGGGGGAGACAGGGGATGGGTTGGGATAGGAGGAAGAGAAAGGAGGGGGGAGTGAGAAAGAGAGAGGGAGATATGGATTTGGATGTGGAGAGAGATGGAGGAAAGAACAAATACATAAAGAGATAGATGTAGAGAGAGATGGAGTGACAAGGGAGAGAAGGAGAGAGAGGAGAGGAGGGAAGAGATATAAGGAGAGAGGAGATAGAGAGGGAGATGAGGGGATGAGATAGAGAGGGAGTCACAAAGATGGAGGGGGTGGAGAGGGAGCGAGATAGTGACATAGCTGGAGAGAGAGAGAGAGAGAGAGAGAGAGAGTTGGATGAGGAGATAGTGACATAGTTGGAAAGGGAGATAATGACAAAGTTGGAGGGTGGAGGGAGAGAGAGGAGAGTGATAGTGGGAGAGACAAGGGCAGGTGGGATAGAAAGGAAGAGAGAGGACTTGAGAGAGAGAAAGAGAGACAAAGGGAGAGAGGGAGAGATGGAGTTGGAGGGGGAGAAAGGGATGGTAGAAGAAAGGTGGAGAGAGAGAGAGAAAGGAAGTGACAAGGGAGAGATGGAGAGAGAGTGAGGGAGAGGGGGAAGATGGAGGGAATATAGAGATAAGAGGAAAAGAGAGATTTAGATGGGGAAGAGAGGGAGGGAGGGAAGGAGGGAGGGATATATATATATATATATATAATATATATAATAAAAAAGGGAGGGAGAGATATATATATAATGGAGAGAGAGTGCGTATGTTTGGAGGGTGGGATAGAGAAACAAAGTAGGAGAAATTGATAGAAATAGAGAAATGGATGATGGAGGAGAGAGAGAGAGAAGAAAAGAGAGACTAAGGGAGGCAGGGAGGAAAAAATAGATAGATATGGGGACAGAAAGCATGCACGTTTTTGGGGGTGAGAGAGAGATAAAAAAATATATATGCAGGGACATATAGATATAGATGGCATGGAGAGAGATAGGGAATAAGAGAGAGATGAAGAGATGGAGGGAGAGATGGAGAGAGGGAGAGAGAGAGATGGAGGAAAGGGGGAGGGGGAGAGAAATAGAAAGGAAAGGAGATAGACATAGGGATGGACGGGGGAGAGAGAGGGAAGGAGAAAGAGAAACACAAAGAAAAATACATATATTATGTAGTATTACATAACATTGAGCATTATTAACCACATATGAAAAGGAAGTAAGGATTTTACAAAATGTAAAAGAAGTCAGATTTAAGAGGCATGAGTCTTTTGGGTTTTCACTGAAATAGATGCATTGATTTCATTGTAGATGTTGATTCCTAATCCTATTTAACTGATTACACTAAATGCATTGATTTAAGTAAATTTGTTGTTTTTATAATGTTAGTTGTTTGCTTGCACTAGAATTGATTTCAGTGTAGATGTTGATTTTCAATCATATTTGATTGCTTACAGTGGATGTATAGATTCCAATGTAGATGTTAATTATAATCGTATTTATTTTCTTGCACCAAATGCATTGATTTTAATGTAGATCTTCATTTCTAATTCTATTTGAATGCTTTCACTAGATGCATTGATTTTAGTGTAGATATTGATTTTTGATTTGATGTACTAGATCCATGATGTAAATTAATTTCAAAGTAATTAAATTAATACTGTGCATTGATTTTTTTGTTACATTCATTCAACCATAAATAAAATACTTGAATGCTCATCTTAAAAAAAATGTTATCTTACTTAAAATGTTTGCTTCTTACTAGTGTAAACTAGTTGTATTTGACTACATTCTTATTATTGCCATTTTCCATCATTCAACATTGTTACTCTCTTTGTGCTCAAATAAGATAATAGAAAATAACTACCATTGAAACTTACTTGAAATTTAACATGTCATAAATTACAATGGTTGACTTGAGAGAAAACTATTATTAATATGGGAGAGTAGGTCTAGAGGCAAGGTATGCCATTTACTACAATAGCTCAAGTCAAAGATTTGAATGGTATATGATTTCAACCTTTATTTTCATATGATCAATGTGAAAAATGGAAAAACTCACAGGTCTGACAATAAGAATAATAGAAGAAAATAGTTTGAGATTGATAACAATGAAGACATATTTGTAATTTACTACATTCTTATTATTCACATTTTCTACTATTCAACATTGTTACATTGTCACTCTGCATTCAAATTTTTTATTTTATCATTTTTGATCATTCAAGTTATTAACACTCTATATCATCTCAACAAAGTGATGTAACTCAACAAATTTAAAATTAGTATGACTAGAATAATTTTAGACATATTTAGCATATTTAAAATGATGGAAAAAACTACATGTTCATCAAATTTTCCATGGTCGCACACAACTTAAACCATCCTAGAGCCATCTTAGACCAAGAGGAATCAAATCTCTAGAAATGTTTACACCTTATGATATTCGATCCTCTTTTAGTACTTAATAAATTTAGAATTAAAATGAATATACTCTAATTAATTAAATTGTTATTTTATTTTAATATTTACAAATTATTATTATTTCAAAATATTTTTATACATATTAATAATTTAAATTCAATTATTCAAAAAAAACTACACAATCTTACATATGAATAAAATTCAATGTAAAATAATAAAACTTATAATCTCAAAAATACCAATAGTATATTCACAATTTTCATATTATCCAAATATTATAAATAATGTTTTTCTCTGAGATTTAAAAGTTTGGAAATCAATTTTAGATTGAAATAATAATATATATATAAATATATATAAATATATAATATATATATATTATTTTTTTATAATGACATAAAAAAATTAAAAATAAATAAATTTAAGATATAAATTTAAAATTTAAAAATAAACTTCACACAAATATTTTTAATAAAATTTAAATGAAAAATATATATATAAAACATGCGAAAAATAAAATGAAAACAGGACCATGTAAACACCGCGCTAAAGATTCCATTGTCATCAAATGTTTGGAAAAGAGCTTACATGGTTGCAACAACCGGTCATTAAACCCGGCTATGTGGTGTGCTTTGCTAGAAGATTGAACAACACATCGAAATGTGGTTATCTGTATAATTAGGATACCTTAAGCTTGTCACCTCTTAAATTAGTAGAAAGATAATCAATACAAAGTTGCTTGTCACTTTAAAATTAGTGAAGATAATCTAGTATAAAAAGTTACATGTTAATAATAGAAATTTAAAATATATACCTCAAAATAAATTTTATTTAATAATATTTTTCACTAACATTATATTTTCATTACATTTAATTTTTTATTTTGACTGGGGAAATCATAGGCCTTGAAACTAAAACTTCTCTTCTCGTTAAATGAAACATTATTTCTATAACCGTTACCAACTAAACTACTACCCAATCAACATTTAATAGATTTTAATAATTAAATATTTTTTTTAAATCTCTAAACCAAAAATCTAGTAGGATCAATTTAATTTTTAATTTAGTCATAATTTTAAAATTAGATTATAGTAATTAATAATAATTAGTGTGTTATTTTAAATAAATATGGAGTCAGTACAATGAAAACAATGGAGTTGTATGTAATGGGACTTTTTGGAGATTTCGGTGAGGGAATCTGGCGGAAGAAAGTGAGGTTAAATTTTGATTTGTCGCAGTTAAAATAGTTTTTTAACTGCATATTTGGATCCAGCACCCTGGAAAATTGAGACGCTTTGATTGTGCAGAAACCAACTATCAGACTTGCGATTCCAATAAATTAATACCAAATTTTAACAGAAAAAACCTATCGAAAAACTTCCAAAAAATCACATTATGAACAACTGCGAAAACAATTATACATTTAGTACATTGAAATGCAATTACTTTGAGCGTCCCTTAATTTTATTTGCCCATTGGATTTCATTCCGTTGGCCACATGTGACAGTTGCGTCCTCTTTTTTCATGCAAGTTGGTGTGTTCTGGAATATGCAGTGGTGGAAAACGTGCAGTACTAAGCCCACTTTTGACTGGCTGGAATGTTTCACTAAATAGCTATACAATTGAAACTGAATTGACACAAGTTTAACTAGAGTCTCCAATGTTTCGAATAATATAATTTTCTAGATTTATAGCTTAGCAATTAGTTGGTTAAATTAAATAGTATATCAACTGCTTATGTCATTTCATTACATGAGTACGATCAAAGTTATAAAAGAAAACCAATTATCCTTTAGCAAATAAGGATTAAATTAAATTCGCCAAAATATAGTATTATGAAATATATTAAATCACTGAAAAAAAAATTAATCTATTTCAAACTAATAAAAGCAAAATTGCAATTACTCTGACATGTGTTGAATAGTTGGCATACATGCATGGCATTACCACGTCATCTATATATTGCAGTTCTGAAAATCCTTATTCTAAATATAAAGCATAACTATTTTATAGATTAATATGCTTAATTTATCAATTACAAATAAAACAAATTTATTCCAGTTTACAAAACAAAGCAATGCAAACAAAGCATTACACTATCGATAGTATGAAACATACATATCTCTATTGTACAATTAAATGATTTCTTAACACTATGAATTTCTCTTAAATAGTTCACACAAAGTTCTTACATCTATTTCTACAATTACCTAGTTTCCCAACCCCTTTGTTTCAAAGGCATGGCCTTCATTTATATAATCATAAACATCTCCATGTGAGGAGGTGGAAGAGAATTCCATAAAAAAAATTATAAAATATTTTGATAATTGGAGGTGGATGAGAAGGCGTGCTATATTTTCTACCCATTTCAACGTCCCATTGGCTAGAATTTGCTAACAAGGAGTGCAAACATTTTTACATTACCAACTCACAATGCGCAAAAGCGTGAAGAACTAATTCAAATTTTGTCTTCACATATTTCTCTAAGAAAATAAACAAAAATGCTTCTTCCACAAGTGAAACAAGGAAGTTCAAGAAGGATACTTGATCTTCACAATTTAGTTGTTGAAGTATGTTAGTTCTCTCCTCCATTTCTGATTTGATTCTTCAAATTCCTTATGGACCTAAACTTGATCAAGTTCAACTATGGAGGTCACAATCACTCTAGTGGTTGACTTGTTAATGACCTCCCACAACCAAATGCATTTCTCCACTATTTTGTTTACGCTTTCATCTAGTTTAAATGTGGTTTCTTTCCAAGACTTGAATACAACCTAATATTTCATTAACTCTCTTTGGCCCAATCTATGTATGTTGATCTAATCTTCTATGAACCCAATTGGTACTTTTTGACTTTCTGTAGGATGTCGTGAAACTTATTTTGCTCAAATTTTTAAAACTCCCCATGGTCCCGTAGTTCTAACACCTCCTCTCAACAAAGTTGTAATACCCTCATCTTGTTGAAAGGTATCATGCAATCTCTCTAGTATTATTGAATTCTTTAAGATACATGAGCTAAAATACTTTTATTTCTATGCATTTGATTTTCTGTAGAGCTAACTACCACATTAAGGAAATGAATGTGTTTCATATTGATGTCGATCCACTATCCCCTACAACCCTTTTTGTAGGGTCACATATTCTCTTAGTGTCCTGATTTCTTGATCATAAGCTATTGCATGTCTATATTGTGTTGATTATTTACAACTAGGGCATATTATTTAAGCTCTCCATATTGTGATGACTCCGTATTCTTAATCCATTCTTCCAGGGTGGAAATTGGGCTTCTCTATTGACCTAGGTGGCTAATATTCTCTTCAAATAAGAAAGAATTCACTTGAGTGAATTCTCCTAAGATCAAATTTGTCTTGGAGACCCTCACTTTGGGGCCTATTCCATGTAGGCCCTAAACTCTCACTTTGTTTCCTACTTTGAAGTTCAAGAAACAATTTGTTATCTCCACTTCTAGACCTATTCATAATGATATGCCCCTTCCTACAATAGAAATATTGTTTTAGCGACACCATTATTCTCCAATATCATTTGTGGTTGTTATCTTAGGGCCTATAGGCTTATGCACCCCAATCATTTTTCTCATTTGCATGATGGTGGTATTTGGCTCTTGATTTCTATTTCGTTCTTCTTCCTTTATGCACTCCTCCTCCCATCGATGGGTAGCTTTCTACTCCTTCTCCTTTCTTGATCAGTTTCTTGCTTGTCCTATTTAATTTTATTATCCTCTACCTCATTTCGTCTTGTTTACTCTTCAACCACTTTATCCTAAGCCATTGACTCTACTTCCTCTTTCTTTTTCAATCTTTACCTAACACCTCAGGAATTATTCCTCTTTTTCCTTCTACTCTTGTTCCTTCATTGTGCACCGTTCAATCCGTACTTTTTCTTCTTCAAATTCTCTTTGCTTCACGACCTCTAAAGAATGTTTTTTTAGGCATTATTTCCCTTTGTCATTTTGCTAATCCTTTGTTCGACTTTCTCATATGTTTGAGTGCCTTGGTATATACATTATTCTAATTATTTTTGGCGAGTATATGGCCAATGGAATTTTATGTATTGGCAATGTTGCCTAACAACATTTTTAGATCACATCTTTACATCTTCCATAAAAAATATTGAATTCTGCAATGGTTTTGGATTCCACTCTAGCATGTGGGCTATCTGTTGTATAATCCTCGAGCTTAAAATCGTATGCAAGACAAATTATTTTGTTACTATTGAATAAGGAAGCATTAAAACCAGCCACTTCCATTTGATATTGTAACATCCTTTTTTCATAACACCCTGTGTATGTAAACATGACTATGTGAATTATAAACGTATGTGATTCTATGTGAAAATGAATTAATGAATGACCTAAATGGAGTGACATAAGAATCCAAATATTGAAGAGGGTTTCCTATTACATATTTGTTGAGTATATTATGATGTGTCACGAGCAAGCCCATACCTCGCTGCATTTAATTGCCTTGATACTTCACCCTAACCAGTGATCTACCTTGTGCTAACAAAACTAAAATATTGAAGTTATAGAGGGGTTGTAGGAGTAAAAATGTATAGTTCCAATCCCCATCGTTGTGTCTAAGGAAGACTACCTCAAGAAGAGGAGGCATGTCAATGACATGAAGCGGAGTGGTAGATAAGAGTAAAGGGTACCAAAAAGGAAAAGGGAGAAGAAATTATTGAACAAGAGAGTAGAGAAGAAGGAGACATGAAAGAAGCAGACCAAGGGTGGCTCAAAGAGATTCTATATAGAATGAAGATAATTGAGGAATACCATAAGCTAGTGAGGAAATTTGAGCATGGACAATATATCCCTAGAGACTGGGATGACATTCTTTGTATGGATACTAGAAGGCCCTAGAATACATATGTTTAAGCCAATATGGTCAGAGGGAAGCTCAATGGAGAATTGAACCACTTACTTCTTGCTAAGTACATTTATAAACCACTACATTTTTGTTCGATCAGTTGTTAAACCATTTAGTTCTTTCTAAAGGGGTTGATAAACCACTGGGGTTCTTGTTAGAAAAATGACAAACCAAATAGGAAGGTAAGTTGAATCATTATGGTGCTTGCTAAAAGTGATGTTAAACCATAACTTCTTGTTGAAGAAGTTGATAAACCACTTTTTGCTTGCTAAGTTCATAAACCACCTCGATAGTGCTCTACAATATCCTGTAGTTCTTGCCTTGAAAATCCAACTGATAAACCACCTAGATAGTGGGTTTAAAGTCCTCGAATTCAACAATACCCCAGTAGGGACTTGGGTGCAGGGTTGGAATTTGACGGGCAAAATGCCCGTCACAAGGCATTTTGACCGTATTTCACGTTTAAAAAATTTAAAAAGCCGTTTTTTGTGATGGGCTTTCAAAGTTCTAAAACGTATTTTTTACTGTTCACTTTTTTGCAAAAACGTCATTACTACCTCTCAAACAACAGTCTTATAAAGAAGTGCAAGTAATATTGGCATCTCTAATTTTTTTTATGAAATAAATTAATTCATTTATTTAAAAGTTATAGGTATATATTGATAGCAATAATATTTATATTGAGTGATTATAATTAAGTACCGTAATATTTGGAATTTATATTATAATATTTGTTTTTATTTAAATAAATTAAATTTATGTTGTTTATATTCAAATAAATTAAGTTTATTGGGTTTATTAAAATTGCACTTTATCTAGATTTTGTGATATTATGATGGTGGAGAGGATGGGCATTGTGGAGGATAGTTTTTGGTCAACTCCAAAGTTTTTAAGATGGATTTTTTTTTTGAAGTTTTTTGTTCATTTGGTGAAAGAAATCTATTTGTTTTTACTGAAATTGTAACATTTAAATTATCTAATAGAAATCCAAATTGAGAAATTAAAATAGGAGTAGATTGATTGCTATAACAATGAGTTGGGTGTGAGTAAAATAGATTTCTAGATTTACTCATAATTTTTGTATATGTGTTTGGGAGAAGCACCGAATCTCGATGGTTTGGGAGTTATGGATCCCATCCATGAGTAAAACAACCTTTATGATTCAACAAATCATTTAGTCATGATCACCTTGTTTTTTTCTTATTATAAATATGTGAGAAAAAATTAACACAGTGGTGTGATTGAAAAGTATTTTTTTAATTAAACCTTTATTGATGAAGGGTCGATTTATTATCAAAACATTTTGATTGAAGAGAAAAATTTTAGACATAACGTTCCTTGACGGCCAACATAAAAACCCAAAACGTCAAAAAAAAATTATTTGACAGGTAATAAAGAATCCAAATTCCAACCCTGAGTGGAAGGAAATGAGCGGGGAAGTGGTTTGAAATTTCATTTTAGATGTGTATTGGAATTATTTTCTTAATCTTATTGTTTTCAGAAAGTGGAAAGGAAAACGACAAGGGAAGTGGTTGGAATTTCGTTTCAATGAAGCGTAGTGCATTAAGCATTCTCACCCAGGCTTTATTTTTAGTGCACCGACCACATTTAGTGGATCCCGCCGTGGATTAAGTAGACACCACATATTTCAAAAGTTGGATTCTTTTGGTTTTCGAAACCCTTTTTTCTCATATTATGGAGAACAACTCCCATGGATTGACATAAAGTTGAAAACAACTCTTTTAATAAATATTTTGATGGGACACTTATTTGTAGGATGAGACTTAATGGCAAGGGCTAACCAGCCTGCCATAGGGCATTAAATGCTCTGGTACATGCAGGTTATATAACAAAATAACACACAGCTTTTATTTTTAATTTATGTAGCCACTGAGGCTGTGTGTTATTTTGTTATATAGCCTGCATGTACCACGGCATTTAATGCCCTATGGCAAGCTGGTTAGCCCTTGCCGAAACTTAATGTTTTTGGGCTTTTAAGTGGTAAAACTTCAATTTGAAATTAGCAAAAAATATATACATTTTTTTTTAATTTGGCATGTGTAAGTGTTGTTTGTATTTTACCTGAATTTAAAATATAATTTTTTTAATAAATATAATTTTTTTTAATTTTTATTTTTTTAAATGTTATTTTTTTTTATGTATAAAATAGGTTAATAATATAATATGTAAAGGTATTAGTAAAAGTAAAAAATAATTTCTTATAAATCATTAAAAAATCATTTTAAGTGATATATTTTTTTCTTAATAATTATTTTTACTATCTATTATATTTTATTTATTATATTTGAAAGATAAAGTAATATTTCTACTTTAGTAGTTATATTATTAAATTCTAATTAAATATTAAATCACTAACATGTAAATTATTATATTTGAAAGATAAAGTAATGTCTCTACTCTAGTAATTATATGATTAAATTCCAATTAAATATTAAATCACTAACATGTAAATGGATAGTTACAACTAAAATAAGGTAAACACACTTGTTCATCAATATTATTCATTTTAAATAATTAAGTTAAAACCATAGTTTCAAAAAGTTTTATATTATCTTTAAATTTTTAATGTTTAAGTTTCTTCATCATACTTAAAATGTTTCATTTTTTTTAAACTACCACGAGAAGCTTTCTATTAATAAAAAAGGAGGTACATCACACATACACATTATCGATACAAACACCATCATAAAAAGAAGAACCATTAACACCCTAAAGGACAACATTACAGAGCTAAAATTAGACCATTATCATTTTCAATCGACCATGCCACCAAAAGCCATCCATTGGCCAGGGCAAGTATAAACACAACAAGTATGTACCAAATCCGGCAGTGATCATGCCAACTACCTAAGGTCACAAAGACCTGAAGAAGGAATTACCAGATACAAGAGCAACAACCAACTGCGAGCAAAACAAAAAGAGTCAATAACTAAACAACCCATGAGTGCATGCCACAATTTCTAGAATATCCATTAAGCCCACAGAAAGGGAAAGATCCAAAACTGGCCATGATACCCTCCCAATCAATATCGCCTTCATGCAATAATCAAAAAGTGCAACAAGAAATATTAAGCCATCAAACCATAGAGAATCATCATCTATGCGACCAAAACTTCAAAAGGAGGCCAAGGAGTGTCAGCGCTTTGTGCCATGCAAACCAAACGAGAAGGTCCACCTCAAAGGAAACATCCTCTAACATGGCGAAACATGTTGCTTTGTAGCACCCTGGCCACCGCAGATGCAATTCATATCATAGAGCCAAACTCCTTCACCCACACTCCACAAAACCACAAATAATAGTGACGCCACCCAAGCCAAGGAAAAGGAAGGCAATGATGCAGGAGCATCAAGACCCTCTTCATCTGTAAATATGGAATAAAAAGGGGGGTGTGATTATTTTAAATATTTTGTTATTTTTAATAAAATAGGGAGTGTTTTTAGGCATAAAAGCAATAGATGGGGATAAGGAAGGCTTTTCTATTTTAGAATAGGGAAAAAGATGGGAAAAAGCCTCAAGATGCTTTTTACCCTGTGTATGCAATTGCATGTAGACACTTAGAGCTTTTAGTTGGGGTGATTCTTAGATCATGCTTAGTTTTATAAATTATGTAGCCTCAAAGGCAATTGAAAAAAAATCAGAGAGTGAGAGAGAAATGAGTGAGTATGAAGAAGAAGAGGCCATGAATAGGCCATGATTTCTCTTGTAAATAATTTATTTCTTAATTAATTATTTCACTGATTTGTGTGCATATGTATTTTCTGGAACTTTCAGAGCTTTTAACATTTATCAGGGATAATAAGCTGGATTTACTGTCTATTGCAATGCATGGTTATATGCATAGACAGAGTTTAAAGATTCTGGATTTTGCGGGTTGCGGCTTGCATCAAGTGGTATCAGAGCAGGAATAGCTCTTTTTGAAGGTTCAAGTGTTTTTGTTAAGTTAATTGCATGTGATAATGAAGTGGCGTATAATTTTTCTAAAAGAATAATTGTATCTCTGATCCATAAGCAGAGATTTTAAAAGATTCGATTGGCCGAGTGTCAATGCTGTTCACCTGCACCGGAGCCGGAGCGGAGCTCTTCATAAGCTCGTTTACCTATGGGAAGGTCTGACTGGAACTGAAAGGAAGTATTCGTGGGAGGTTATGTTTTTTTGAAAGGAAAGCAGTATTCAGATTCGACTACAGGGATTACAGTAAATGCCATTCAGCAATGCTATATGAAGGAGAAGCATGCCGCAAGATTATAGGTATTTTTTTTGTTAGCAAGAATGTGTAAATTCGCCATTGCCGAGCATGATGTGCTTTCATGGCACTGTATTCAACTGTGACAACGGTTGTTGGCTTGCGTTTTGTTGACTGTGACAACGGTTGCTGGATTGCGTTGAACTTCGTTATCAAACTTGACAACAGAATATATCAGGAGGTTGTTTATTTGTTTGCAGGAGCGCGTAGTGCCATTCATATTTTCCAACTGTGTATAAATTCTGTATTGAGGTTTGGAGTTGTTCTAAACAATAGAATTTGGAATATGAAATTAATAGTTTGTCAGTTTATGGTTTATTAAATTCTGTATTATTACATGCGTAAGTGCTGGAGCTACATATGAATTGAGCCCTGTTAATCCTGGCATCAGTTGCACATCGGAAATATAAGGTTGAGTTTGAAGATCCTGGTTTGCAGGCTAGCAGAGCACCTGCATCAAGTGATATTACCAAGACGAGGACGTGGACGTGGTGGAAGAGGACGGCATGCTGAGAATGTCGAATTGAGGGAAGATATAGAGGAGCTGCGAGCTAGATTGGATGCGCTAATCTCCGGCAGAAACATAGATGATGGAGACGTGAGTGAACCCGAAGCGGAAGCTACAGAGGAGGAAGCTGTAGAGATTTCTCCTGAGATGAAGCTCTTCTAGTCATTGATGAAATCCACAGCCAGACCATGGAACCAGTTAGTACCAGTATATCAAGGAGGACTAAATCTAGAAGAACTGATCGACTGGATTAATAGCATGGAGAAATTCTTCGATTTTGAAGAATTGGAAGATGAGAAGAAGGTAAAGTTTGTTGTCACCAAACTAAAAGGCCATGCAGCGCTCTGGTGGGATGGTGTGCAGGCGGAAAGGAGGAGACTGGGTAAGCAGCCAATCAAGAATTGGAGCAGAATGGTAGCAAAGCTAAAAGGTAAGTTTTTGCCCAGTAATTATCAGCAAACGTTATTTAGACAAATGCAAAATCTTAGGCAGAGAGCTTTACTGTAATATCTTCTGCTCGCAATCTACAGGAGCAGTAGAGGATGCTCAAAAGGTTCAAGCAGAGGACCAATGATTACCAAAAGGCCAGATCTGGAGGGAAGGATTGGTGAGGTAAGTGGCAACAAGAGAGCTTGCTGTGGCAGAGGCTTCATGCAACGCATAGCTGAAGAACTTTTGGCGATGGAGAAGGCTACTAAAAGTCATAAAGGAGAGAGAAGAGGTTCAGAGAAATGCCACAAAGATGAGATGACTACATGAGTTTGAGAAAGAAATATTGCAGAAATAAAGGCACAGTTACAGGCACTGGAAGAACAGCTGCAGGAGCAGGAAAAGCAGAAAGGAAAATGGATCTTTCCACTGAAGGGAAAGAGAGTGATTTGACGACAATTGCAGAGGAGGTTGAGGCAAATTTTGGTTGCCTTGGTAAGAAAGGGAATTAGAATTATTGTGCCAGAGATGAAAGTTGAAAATCCCACATGCAGACTTGTTCAAAGGAAACTGTTGAAGGAAGCAGTGAGGACTAAAAAGACTTGCAGTTTAAAAACTGATGAGTTGTGTATGTTTGCACGTGATGTGATTACAGGTGTTGAGGAGGATGTGCCATCTTATGAAATTGTTACAGCACAAGAGGAAGTTCTTGTGGAAGTGAATCAGTCTGAAGCACAGATAAAGGAAGTAACAGTTGAGACTGAAAGTTTATGTATGAATGCAGGTGATGATGAGGTGCTTCAGCGATTCTACAGAGAAATTGCATTGTTAGAATACTGGTTGGAGAATCCACAATATGACAGGGAGATTGCAGAAGAAAGAGGCCAGTGCAGTGAACCAGAAGAAAAAGTTGCAGATGAAGTTGAAGATGAAGTTACATATGAAATTGCAGGTGATGAGCCAAAGCATGTTTTAGAGGGATAGGAAGTTTGGGAGGTAGCAACATCTATGGCGACAGCGGTAGCAACATCTATGGCGACAGCAGTAGCAACATCTATGGCAACAGCAGCAGCAACATTCATAGTGACAGCTGAGACAACAATGGTAGCAGCAGAAGAGGCACTGAAGCCTTATGATTTTTATTCTAACAATTGTTTTGTGAGTA
Source organism: Pinus taeda (assembly GCA_000404065.3). Lineage (NCBI taxonomy): Eukaryota > Viridiplantae > Streptophyta > Pinopsida > Pinales > Pinaceae > Pinus > Pinus taeda. The sequence goes on from APFE031533019.1 coordinate 25,313, forward strand.
CAGGTCTTATTGAACAAGCTGGAGAAAGTCTGTTAGACAAAGAAATTAAAATGATGATGCGGAGGATGATGAAGAAGTCCTGGAAGAGACCAGCACCAGTGAAGCAAAAGAGGAGAAGCAACAAAAAGAAGACAACAGAAGATTGCAAGAGTGTAGCCAGTGGAGCGATGCAGCATAAGGTGTGGAGACCTGGAGAAGAACAACAGACAAAAGCAGCAGCAAATGATGACTTGCAGCACAAGGTGTGGGATCCATGCATACACAGATTCCAACACATGATCAGGAGATCATGATTAATTTTAAGGTTGGGTGTATGATGCAGGAGCATAAAGACCCTCTTCATCTGTAAATATGGAATAAAAAGGGGGTGTGATTATTTTAAATATTTTGTTATTTTTAATAAAATA
>APFE031533019.1:25821-45988 GCA_000404065.3 Pinus taeda
TGCTTTTTACCCTGTGTATGCATTGCATGTAGACACTTAGAGCTTTTAGTTGGGTGATTCTAGATCATGCTTAGTTTTATAAATTATGTAGCCTCAAAGGCATTGAAAAAAATCAGAGAGTGAGAGAGAATGAGTGAGTATGAAGAAGAAGAGGCCATGAACAGGCCATGATTTCTCTTGTAAATAATTTATTTCTTAATTAATTATTTCACTGATTTGTGTGCATATGTATTGTCTGGAACTTTCAGAGCTTTTAACATTTATCAGGGATAATATGCTGGATTTACTGTCTATTGCAATGCATGGTTATATGCATAGACAGAGTTTAAAGATTCTAGGTTTTGCGGGTTGCGGCTTGCATCAGGCAAGCATACAACCTCACCTCCTTTCCCACAAGTTAGGTACCCTCACCACCCCAAATACACAAGCCTTCATTTAAATCCACTAAACTTGTACTACATCTTCCAACACCCTCCACCAATTTTCTGCTACGCCATAACATGTTTGATCCAGGCACATCTCACAAAGAGTCTCCATTAACATTAGTAATACCACCCATCACACAAAAATATTTCATTCTTTCAATTAAAAAATATACTAAAAAAATAATACAAATTATTAAATTAAAACCAATCCATGAAAGAATTCACTGTCATTTTCAAAAAATTACATAAGATATTTCACTCTTTAGACATAAAAGAATAATAATACAAAATTATTTGAAGATAAAAATGAGTATGTTGAGCTTCCCCATATTTATCATAGGTTATGTATTATAAATAATAAAAATAACATTTTATTTACTTATTGTGTGTAAACCATTATTTTTAAAATTAATTAATTTTTAAATATATTTTACGAGTTCAAGAATATAATTTTTGGATTGAATTTTTTAATAAAATGATAATAAAGAATAAAGTAAGAGTGAATTCTTTTAGGGAAGAACACTGATTTTAAGAGGTGAAACACTTTTTCTCATACACTTTTCCAAATACAATTTATTGGTTAGGGATTGATTATAAATCTTAAACACCTTCTTTCACACATAATGGTTCTATTGAAATTGAAACCTAAATTGTGTCTATTGAGAAATCTCATATCCAACCCCTAAACAAAAATTAAATGAATTGATAAAAAATAAATCCATAGATGAATTGATAAAAAAATAAATCCATATTAAACTTTAAGTAGTTCAAACCTATCTTAAAAACTAAACACGGTAAAATTTGAAAAATCAACATTTTTTTAATAAATGGTATACTTTATTTACCTTTTCAGTTTAGTATACACCACCTGTAGGTTGGTCGGTCTGCACGAACCTACCTTTTCTTCTTGTAGTCAAGATATCATGGATGACCACTGGTATAGTTTGACATAAAGACATGTCATAATTTACACATGAGGTGTGTTCGATAAATTCTTTTCTAAATGTTATAAGTTGATTAGTTTGAGAAGTTCTTTTCTTTATGTTCATTATTTCTAGAAAGTGGAAGGAAACTGACAAGGGTAGTGGTTTGAAATTTCATTTAAAAACTGTATTTTATTAAGCACCTCACAACCGACTGCCTTTACCTTTAGTGTGTCCCACACGGATGGAGTAGATATCACATATTTCAATAGTGGATACCTTTGTTTAAACAAGTTCTATATACATAAAGATGAGAAAATTAGTCATATCCATATTTTTACTTAATCAAAACTAAGAATATAATTTTAAAAATTAAATATATATTTTGAATTATTAAATACTTAATCTCTATTTATTTTAGAATTTTTATAAAATCATAGTTCAAATATTTTATTTCAATCAAATAATTAAAAAATCAAATTTATTTTCCTGGATGCGGGTGTTTAGGCACACTGGTACTATGCAGTGACCTTAGGTTGGCAAGTGGCGAGGCCACCTAGCCACCCACACTTCCACCCAAAAGGTCACCACCGAAATTAATGGCATATTAATGCACTGCGCGGGTCAAGGCTTCATCAATCTGGTTTTTAATATGGCCTCTTCAGACCGTCTTCCCCCCGCTCCACCTCCTCTGAACTGCAATTGTCTCCCTGCTGCTGCAAAGTCGAGCTCACACATGACAACGGGGAGACGCTACCAAATTTTGTGTTGCATTGAGATGGTGGATGGTGCACATTTCTTGCAGAGTCTTCTATGCTGCATACTGACTAGTTCTTCAGTCTTGAATCTCGACTCTGAACCGGTGATTACGGGTCCTTCTATTCCCATTGACCACTCATTCTTTAGCACTGCTCCTTCTCGTCCTCGTCCACTCAATTTTGCCCAGATGAGCATGCCTCGTTTGCGTCATCGAATGCACTGCAGGAGGGGCAGTAGCAGAGGAAGACCAATTCGCCCCCCCTCCTTGTCCCTCTCTGACTCGTCCCCCTCTGACTCATCCTCCCCTTCGACGACTCATTTATTTGGACGCTACCCAGCCACTTGCAGCGGTCGGGGGCGAGCTCACACTGCAGGTCCTCAGCCTGTTGACGCTGCTCCCCAGCCTCCTACTGCCTTTGTATCATCTCTGCAACCCAGTCATTCTGCACAAATTCAATTTTGTTGCACACTCGAATGTCCCTATTAGGTCTTTATTTATATGTAGAAAGGATTTCAAAATGTTTCATTCGATGGGGAATTTTCGTCTCTCGAGAATTCAAGAAAAATTGGAAAAAAATCCCACATTTTATTCAGAAGTACATCATAAAAGACGGTTTGGGCCATTATCAAATACTGCAATGTCATGGATGAAAAATTTCTTTTCAAATCATGGAGAGTGTATGCCAAATAGAGAGACAATACATATTCCAGATAATTTTTCAAGACAATAAATCTACAACTTATACAAAGAATATGCAAAAGGTGCTGAGGGACATGGCCAGTTTATTACATATCAATATCTTATGAAGGTATGGAAGAAAGAATTCAACAATGTCCGTATTCCTAAGAAGACAAGGATGGGGATTTGCAGTACATGTGCTTTTCTTAAATAAAAAAGGGACGAATGTGAAGGGTCAAAAAGAGGTAAGCATTCATAACTTAAATTATTAAAATTGTATAGTCATCAACTATGAAAACATATTTCTTAATGGATTTATTTTATGTTGTGTAGATTCAATTGTCAAAGAACTTCAGGAGCATCACGAACAACAAACAAGTGAAAGGAAAAAGTTGTACAAGCATCGAAAGAAGTGTTATGATAATCTGAATAAATATTTGGGTTCGATAATTGATGGTATGGACCAAAAGAAAACACTTTTACCACATTTTGTTCGCACATCCAAAAATTTACAGGAGGAAAATTTTATTCAGTATCACTTGGTCGGTTGTATGGTCTTCAATGGGAAAATGTTGCCAAGGGTGTACTTCATAGCTCCAAATATTCATAATGATGCAAATCTGACAATAACCATAATTCATGATGTGCTTTATCATTGGTCTGGTAATCTTCCTGAAGTTTTGTATCTACAATTGGACAACACTTGTTGTGAAAAAAAAATCAGGTTGTTTTTGGATATCTAAACATGCTTGTTGAATTGAGAATTTTTCAGAAGGTAAAGGTTTGTTTCCTTGTTGGGCACACTCATGACCATATTGATCAGATGTTCAGTCATTTTTTAGTCACATTGAGGAGGAAGTTGGGAGCTTGCCATCATTAATTGAATGTATTAAGAAATCATACATGTCAGAGCCTACTTTTGATGTGTTGGAAGAAATTGTTGACATGCAAAGGTTTATTCTGGGATCGCATGGTGAGGAGAAATGCATTGAACAACTTAATGACATTAGCTTCCAGCATCAATTTCATATCAAAAAAATTGATGGGAAAACACTAATATGGAGCAAGAAATATTCAACCACTGCAGAATGGGCACTGTCATCGGGTTTGGAATTTTTGAAGTTCATTCCAAATCATCCAATATTTGCATCAAAAATATTGTTATTACAATCAGTTGGTGAAGTTCATAATGCACGAAGACAGAATAGAGATATAAATTATTATGATTGCCTAGAAGAAATTAAAAAATGTGTTAGATATACATATGAGTACTTTGACATTGTTGATTCAGAATGGTGGGAGTCATTTTTCAATAATTAAAGTGATATCATTTCAACAACAACAAATGAAGATATACCTTTGAAAAATCCATTTATTTGGCCACAGCATGTGTCGAATGAACATGAGGAAATAAACATTGTTGAACAACAACAATCTCAAGGTATTATTAATTCTTCACAAGCAGGGGAAAGAGAGATGTATATTGGTTCTAGAAGGTCTCATGCACAATGTGAATCCATGGAAGACCTTTATAGGGGTTCAGTACAGGATATTAAGGAGGGTTGCATGATCGCAGTGCTAGTAGATGGAGATCCCAATGGCTATCCATTATGGGTTGCTAAAGTTATAAAAGGTCTTTACAGAAAACGAGGATTTTACAAGTGTTGAAGTACATTGGTATGCCACAAATACACACCCATTCAATGGTGTGTATAAGCCAGAGATTGTAGTTGACAAAAAAATTGGAGGAAAGAGAAAAAGAAAGGGTACAAATATAAATCGTCGCCGCATAGACATCTTAAAATTGGATGATGTTGACATACTTGTTTATGACTTCAATTTAACAAAGAGAGGAACTCTTTGCTTCAAGATGATAGAGATTCTGAAAAGGTTGTTACCAGAAGGAACAGTGTTGAGATGGGAATCTATTGAAACTAGTCATAGATCTAGAAGAATTTTGAAACCTGAAATGGTGGGCATGCATGTGGACTCGGATGGGGCACTAGTTGATGAAAGAGAAGAATATGGAATATCTTCGTCAGCATCCAGTCATTTATCTGAAGAAGTGAATTTTGATGGTGTGCAAGAAAATATGAGTGATTGTGAATAATTGTTTAAGACAGTTTATATAACTGATGTTTGCATCGTATCTTGAAATAAAATTTTTGATTTCCATATGGTGTTAAATCAGAAGTTATGAGTCATTTTTATGTTGTTGGATTATATGTCTTAATCATGATAATTTTTATTGTTTAGAATATTTACAATGCAACATTAAATTAGAGATATAATGTATGTTTCATTCAATATAGAAATTGTTAGCCTTGGAGGCAAACAGCCCAAAAATGGATCCAAAAATGCCCCAAAGTGTCCAAGTGTGCTTAAAAATCATGCCATTGGATCCATTAATGCTCTTTGAGTCTTCATAAGTGCTTAAAGTCATCCATCGATCAAAATCTGTGCAAGAGGAAAGCCCTTAGAAGAGCGGAAATACACTATCGAGAGGCCTGAATCACTCTAAAAACATGAAAAAAACCACAAGCGAAGGATTAAACAGTGGTTGCACAGTAGCCGTTAGACCTAGCGGATCAACGGCCCACATCTAATCGGCGGATCGCATCGGTGCAGGTGGGAAATGTCAATCAGTACTGGACACCGTCGATCAGCGATCACCAATGATCGGATCGACAGGTCGCAATGGTGAAGGCAAATCGGTGCAAACCATGGGTTTTTTGGCAATGGTGATTGGCGATTAAACGAGGATCATTAATCATGCACGCGGATTGACAGCCCAAATCACATCAGCATATCGCAGATCAGGGAGACCAAGCGGCAGGGCCTTTACATATAGCGATATGCGATTGCAATCAGATCGCATCGCAATATCGCTTCTGTGAAGCCAAAGGGGTGGGGTTTTAACATATGCATATGGTGCGACCCGATGGGCCGAACCCGACATAATTATATGTGATAGTTGATAACTTCTGAAGTTCACGCCAAGGCCATTTTAAAGCGTTTTTATGTATTTTCGTTGTATAACGAAATACAAAGGGAACAGGGAATAGCGCCGATGCGATATAACCCGAACCTGAAAGGGTTTCGAGAAGCAGAATGGATATATTTTCAAATCTGTGGAAGTCCCAATTTTAATTTATTTCATAAATTTTCGTTGTATAACAAAAATACGAAGGGAGCATTGGCCGAAATCGATACGATGAAAATCGTTACCGCCTGACTAAACCGCCCTCCCCCATTAAACGTCCGTGCAACTCCATCACCCGATGACCATCCAGTCTGTCCGCTGAAGATCCAATGGCTCTAACACACCCCGCTCCCATCTTAGCCAATAGCCTCTGCCAAGCCATTTCCGCCATCCATTTCCCCGATCCGACAATCATCCTTCTCTCTCATCCCAACTGTCCGTGTACCCATGCATCCCACGTCCTTGACCATTCTGTTGCCTGAAGAAGGAGATGACCAGCTCTACCAGGATTGGTTACAGTAATATCCCTAACAACCACATTAAACAGAAAGCATGGACAAAAGGAGAAAAGGACATAGCACGACTCTGTAACCGAATTTATCAGTCATGGACTTCATTGCTTCGAGCATTCCAACCGCCTAAAGGACAACACAGCGGTTGTACAGATCATATTTGCCTAGTGAATCAAGCAACCTCGTCCAAAGAATCCATCAGACAACTAAATGCAGTTCATGGTCAATTATGACCCCTCCATACCTAAATGGCCAGGTTCCATTGTAACATAAATTTATAAATACCCAGGAGCAAGATGTAATCAAGGTTGGCATTTGATGTAAGGTTCAACTTCCAGAGACTGTAGACATTTTGTCACTTGCAGTGTCTCATCTTCATTTTCAGCAAATACAAGCTTCTTTTGTTGTTAACTGCTCTCTCTCCATTTTCCTTTGTTCTAAGCTTGTACCTGATATGTTGTGTTCTTGATCTCTTGATGTTTAGCACTAGATAACGGTCATCTTATCTCTGTGTTATAATCATGAATGCATCACTGAATAAGTTGCTCAGGTTTCTTTCTATCTAATGCAGGAGAGTTGTCATCCTGTCTTTGCATTAATAGATTAGATTTGCAAGTTTCTGTACTAGTTGCAACCAGCCATCACATGGTCTTGTGTATCTGCTGGTGTGGTTAGTATTCTCCATATTCACCTAATATCTAAATTGTGAGTATTGGTGGTCTAAAGCCTTGTAGCCTGAGGGTGTTCATGCATGTCTGAAGTGAAATAGAGTAGAAGTGGTTATCTGGCTTGAACCAAACCATCATTCCTTCCATTAAACCTGCAACAATAGTTTAATTTATATGTTACCAGGCATCTCCGAGCTACAACCTAGGAGAGTTTCTTGGAATCCTAACATAATTGGCGCTGTTGCCGAGAAGAGGAGATTGAAGCTCAGCTTCCCTGGGAGAACGACACAGATCCAACTTTGATGATAGACAAAGTCTAGACACATTTCTGGTTGTAATCATCTATCTGGCGACTCTACTGGAGGACGAACCTCTTGGGAACTCCACATCACAGTTTTGGCTCAGTTTGTGAGGCATACTCGGAAAAATCCTCAGAAATCACCAGCTGACCTCGTACCTAACCATGAGAAGATTGTCAAGCAGAGAAAGACATCACAAAAGGGAGCATCAGGATTAGGTAAGCCTAGTAAACAATCTTATGTATCTCTGCTAGAAAGGCTTGTAACTGAGCATGCACATGTTGAAAATATAGAGCCTAGCACTATCAGTGAAGAAATACTCTCAGAGATTCATAAAGATCCTTGTTCAATAAGTTCCCCTTCAAATGTAAGCCCAAAGAAAACCTCCCCTATAGTCCATCAGTTTCCTTCAACCTTGTCATTCATTTCTCAGCCTTCTATCATCCAAACTGCCAGTACCCTTCAATCTACCCCAGTCATGGCAAGCCCACAAGCACCCATGAAAATGGAAAGAATCATAGCTACTAGGTATGGACCCCTGGTCCTACCTATTCCTTTGAATGCCATGCCTGCAGGAGAATATCAAAAATACATGCCTAAGTTCACTGGTACAGAGGGAGTAACAGTTGAAGAACACCTTGAGTCTTTTTATAGCTATGTTGATAACCTAGATATCAGTGAAGATGATGTGTGCATGAGAGTTTTTGTCCAAAGCCTAGATGGAGAGGCTAGAAAGTGGTTTAGAGAGCTGACCCCTAGGTCTATAACAAATATTGAAGCATTAGATGATGTGTTTTTAAAGCATTGGGGAGATACGAAAGACCTGCTATACTACCATATTGAGTTTGGCAACCTACAAATGGAAAATGGGGAGTCATTGTATGACTTTAATAAAAGATTCAATTGCATGTATAGCAAGATACCAGCTGAAGTGAAGCCTACCCCCATCTCTGCCAAACTCACCTATGACAATGCCTTTGACTCTGATTTTTGCCTGCTGTTAAGAGAGAGAAGATGTGCCTCTCCAGCTGAAATGCAAGATGTAGCCTTGGAGGTGGAATCCAATATCATGGCTGCAGAGAAACTCAAAGGACATGCTGATAGAAGGAGGAAAAGAGGTGAGTCTTCCTCTTCCTCCTCATCTTCAGATCCCAAAATGGACAGAATGTCTAAAATGATAGAGTCATTAGCTACTGAAATATCCAAACTGAAGGTTGATCAGCACTCTGGGACAACAATGCTTCCTAATACATTTTCTCCTAGAAATCCAAATCCATTCAGAAGAGCAAATGAACAATTGCAGATCATTCAGAGGGGCAAAGAGGCCAGTGAAGAACAAAGGGTTAAGACTCCTTTCCAGAACATAGTCATGGAGGAAGATCAATTTTTTGATGAAGAGGATGAGATTCACTACTTGGAAGACAAGGGCAGTGCTACCTTTTTGACATTAGCTGCCTACGAGGAATTGTTACTTAGGGACCAGACCAGTCAAGAGTGGGACAAAGAAGCTGTTCTACAGGCTGAATACTAGCAAAGATATAACTTGAGGTCAAGAACATGTAATGTCAAAGAGAATCCTGCCCAAAAATCTAGTGTCCCCACAGAGCAGCAGATCAGCAAGCAGAAGCGACCGACAGTTGATCCCATCATCCTCAAAACACCAGCCCAAGAGGTAAGAGGCCCTGACAAGTCCCCTTCCCCTTTCAGTTTTGAATCAGAAGTCCAGCAGTTAAAAATATATGTACCTCTGATAGAACTTGTAAAGAGTGAGGTCTTTAAGAAGCCCATTCTTGATGCCCTTGAGCTGAAATCCACACAAACATCCAATGACTATATGAATTTACAAGATGATAAACTTGTAGTTGTGCTTAGCCCAATGACTGAACCTGCTGATGACAGTTCCCCATAATTTTGTCTCCTTGACCATTCATGACAAAATCCTCCATAACTACTTGCTGGACACAGGTGCCAGCCATAATCTGATGCCCAAAGCTGTCATGGAAGAGTTAGGCCTTAATATTACCAGACCTTATCATGACTTGTTCTCCTTTGTTTCGAGGAACGTGAAATGTCTGGGGTTAATTAAAGACTTAGCTATCACCCTAACTCAGCTACCCATGAAAAGCATGATGATGGATATTGTGGTAGCAGATTTCCCCCCTAAGTTTGGTATGCTACTTTCTAGAGGGTAGATTAAGAGGTTGGGTGGGACATTGCAAAATGACTTTTTTCATGCCACCGTCCCAGTTTTTGGAGGAGAAAGCAGAAGACTATACAGGGAAGCCGAGCTGGCCTATATCATCAGTGATGAGAAGAATCCCACTAATCATCCCATTTATGCTGTGGACACTGATTTTGGAGCATGTATTATCCAAATTGAAGAATCCCATAGGGCCCTGGTGCAGCTCAAGAAACCAGTATTCCAGGCCATGGAAGAGGAAGGGACACAGGCTTGGGATATGTTCTTTGGTGGAGCCTGTTCAAAGGAAACTGCAGGAGTAGGAGTGGTGCTGGTGTCTCCAAAACAAGAAAGCACACATCTGTCTTTTAAACTGACTTTTCAGGTCACCAACAATTTAGTAGAGTATGAGGCTCTGATATTGGGCTTAAACGCTGCGAAAGACATAGGAATTAGAGACATAAAGGCATTTGGAGATGTTGATCGCATCATTCAACAAGTGAACAAAACGTTCCAAGCAAGACATCCAAGGCTGAAAGCATATAGAGATGAGGTATGGAGACTCAAAAATTCTTTTGCTAGCTTTTGTATCTCATATATTCCTAGAGTAAAAAATTAGCTTGCTGATTCCCTTGTTGTGTCTGCTAGCATGTTCATCCCTCCCATGCCCCCTAGATTGGCTTATGAATTCAAGATAAAATATAGACCATCCTTGCCTAATAATGTCCAGCACTGGAAAGTCTTCGAGGATGATGATGAAGTAAATAGGTTTCTGCAAATCATTGATGAATTCTATGAAATGCAAATTGATCAAGAGAATGAAACCTTGGATGAATGTCCCCAGCCCCAGCTAAGGAACAAAATTGGCCAAGACAATATTGTATAGTTGCCTAGAAATCATATACCCAAAGGGCTAGTGCCTCTGGAGAAGTTGTTTGACCATAATGATGTGCCTCATAAGATTGCCTAAAACGAAAACCAGTCTGCAGTCCATAGGCATAACATAGGGAGTCCAAATCATCCAAAGTATATAAATCTGTCCACCCATTTGTCTGCTGCCCAAAGTTCTGAGTAGCACCTTAATGAAGCAATTTTCTGATGTTTTTTCCTGGGAATACAGTGACCTTAAAACGTATGACAAAAATATCATTCGGCATAAGATTCCATTGGAGAAAGACACCATTCCTTTCAAGCAAAAGCTGAGACCCATTAATCCTTTGCTCCTCCCTCTGATTGAAAAAGAAATCAAGAAATTGTTGGCTGCCAAAATCATAGTTCCCCTGAGATATTCGAAGTGGGTAGGCAACTTGGTAGTGGTGAGAAAGAAAAGTGGAGAAATCAGGTTATGTGTTGATTTCAAGAACCTAAACAAATATTCCAGAAAGGACAACTATCCCCTGCCCAAGATGGAGCATTTGCTACAGAAAGTCTTAGGAGCTAAAGTTATGTCGTTCCTGGATGGATTTTGCAGGGTATAACCAAGTTGTTCTACATCCAGATGACCAAGAAAATACTGCTTTCACCACTCCTTGGGGCACTTTTATGTACTCTAAGATGCCCTTTGGGCTGATGAATGTTGGGGCTACCTTTCAGAGAGCCATGGATATAGCGTTTGTATGAGAGAAGGATAAGTTTGTCCTTGTCTACCTGGATGATATGACAATGTACTCTAGCAACCATCAAGATCATTTGCAGCATTTGAAGAAATTGTTTCTGAAGTGTCGAAGGTTTGGGATATCAGTGAATCCTAAGAAGTCACAATTTGCTTTAGAAGAGGGCAAGCTTCTAGGACACATTGTTTCTACTGTAGGTGGCAAGATTGACCCAGAGAGAGTGAAAGCGATACACCTTATCTGTCCCAAGATTAAAAAAGGACATCCAATCCTTTCTGGGAAAAATAAATTTTGTAAGGAGGTTTATTCCTAATTTTGCAGAATCGGTAAAACATATCACCTCTATGCTCAAAAAGGGATCAGAGATCAAGTGGACTGATGCAGCAAGAAGATCTTTTGAAGCCATCAAAAGAGATATTATGGAAGCCCCCACTTTGATCAGCCCAGACTATAGCAAGGAGTTTCATATCTTCTCCTTTGCTTCCGGTGACACCCTTGCGACAGTCTTATTGCAAAAAGATGATGGGGATTCAGAGCATCCAGTGGCATTTTTCAGCAAAACCTTAAGGGATGTTGAACTAAGGTATGATATTATCGAAAAATAGGCCTATGCTCTAATCAAATCTTGAAAAGCTTTCCAAATCTACATTATGCACTCCAAGGTAATTGCATATGTGCCCTCTTGATGGAAGAAGGGCTAAATGGATTGAAAAGCTTATTGAATTCAACATAGAATTGAAGCCCACCAAGATTGTCAAGGGCTAGGGCCTTGCTCAGCTGATGGCTGAAGAAAATTTCAAAATTCTTGACATAAACTTCATGGGTAGAAATTCAGAGGATGGACAAACAAAAGAAGCAACAGTAGGACATGACTGGTTATTGGCTGAAAATCTAGCTTCTTGTGAATGGTATTCTAGAATAGCTCAATTTTTGCTGAAACTAGAAGTCCCTTTAGGCCTTAGTTCAAGCCAAGCTAGAACTATTAAGCTCAGAGCAGCCAAGTTCTATATTCATGAAAACTTTCTTTATTGGAGGGATCCATCTGGAGTCCTTTTAAGATGTCTAGAAAAAGAACAATTTGTGGAGGTCATGCATCAGTTTCGTTCCAGCATCTGTGGAGGACATCACTATTGGAAAACCACAGCCCACAAGATCCTCGGAGTTGGGTACTATTGTCCCACTCTATTTTTGTTGTCTTTTCATTTGTAAGATCCAGTGACAAAAGCCAATGGTTTGAAGGAAAACAACAGTTAAAGTCCTTACCCTTGAAGCCAATACATGCTAGTGGCCCTTTCCAACAGTGGGGCTTGGATTTCATAGGGGAAATTAATCCACATTCTAGTGGCTAGCACAAATGGATCTTAGTAGCCACTAACTACGTCACTAAATGGATTGAGCCATCCCTACTAGGAAAGCTGATCACCATGTTGTCTTGAAGTTCTTGACAGAAAACATTTTCACCAGGTTCGGCTGTCCACACAAATTGGCTACAGACAATGTAGCAGCCTTCAGGGCAAAAGAGTTGGTGGACATGTGTGACTCAATGGGCATTAAGCTAGTGCATTCCACCTCATATTACCCTCAAGGTAATGGTTTAGCAAAATCATCCAATAAGAACCTGATCAGGATAATCAAAAAGCTGTTGGAGGACAACAAAAGGAACTGGGATTCTAAACTGAAGTTTGCATTGTGGGATGACAGGGTGACCACCAAGAAATGCATAGGTAATTCTCCATTCAAGCTGGTATATGGCATTGAAGCTGCATTCCCAATCTAGTTGACCCTCCCTGTGGCCAAGTTCTTGTAGGAAGAGCAGAATGAGGAAGATGGCATGGCAAAGAGGATTAGTGACTTGGCTGAAGTACATCAAATCAGAGATCAATTGATTGAAAAGTCTGCAGCGCATCAAAAGAGAATCAAGGAAGCCTTTGATAGAAAGGAAAAGATGGAAAATTTTCAAATTGGAGACTTGGTTCTTAAATGGGATGCACTTAAGGAAAAGAAAGGCAATCATGGGAAGTTCGATGCCCTGTGGATGGGACCTTTTGTCATTGCTCAGGTCCAGGGGAACAACACTTTCATGCTGCAAAGTATGGAAGGAGAAATAGTTTTTGATGGCCCAGTAAATGGGCGATTCTTGAAACTTTATTTCGTTAAAGGCTTTAAGGCCTTGTTATTGTAAATATGTTTTTCCAAGTTTTTATTTCATTACAAAATGTACTCCATGCCCAATGGAACACTAGAAGGAATATTTTATTTTTATTTTATTTTTTTACAGGAAAGGCATTAGTATGAGATCCTTGAAACCTCACAGGGAGGATTTCATCCCCAGAAGGAGCCAATGTTAGCCTTGGAGGCAAACAGCCCAAAAATGGATCCATTAATGCTCTTCGAGTCTTCGTAAGTGCTTAAAGTCATCCATCGATCAAAATCCGCGTAATAGGAAAGCCCTTAGAAGAGCGGAAATACACTATTGGGAGGCCTGAATCACTCTCAAACCATGAAAAAACCCATAGGTGCAGGCTTAAACAGTGGTTGCACAACAACTATTAGATCTAGTTGATCATCGGCCCACATCTAATCAACGGATCGAATCGGTGGATCTAATCGGCACAGGCGAGCAATGGCAATCAACACTAGACATCGTTGATCAGCGATCACCAATGATTGGATCGGCGGGTCGCAATGGCGAAGGAAAATCGGTGCAAACCATGGGTTTTTTCGCAATGGTGATTGGCGATTAAACGAGGATTGTCGATCACGCACACGAATCGACGACCCAAATCACATCAGCGGATCGCAGATCGGGGAGTCCAAGGGGAAAGGCCTTTACATATAGCGATATGTGATTGCGATCAGATCGCATCACAATATCGCATCTGGGAAACCAAAGGGGCAGGGTTTTAACATATGCATATGGTGTGACCCGATAGGCTAGACCCAACGTAATTATATGCGATAGTTGATAACTTCTGAAGTCCGCAGCAAGGCCATTTTAAAGCATTTTTATGTATCTTCACTGTATAACGAAATACAAAGGGAACGGGGAACAACGCCAATGCGATATAACCCGGACCTGAAAGGGTTTCAGAAATAGAATGGATATATTTTCAAATCCGTGGAAGTCCCATTTTTTAAGTATTTCATAAATTTTCGTTGTATAACAAAAATACGAAGGGAGCATAGGCCAAAAGCGGTGTGATGAAAACCGTTACCGCTCGACCAAACTGCCCTCCCCCGTTAAACGCCCATGTAACTCTATCGCCCGATGACCATCCGATCTGTTCGCTAAAGATCCAAAGGCCCTAACACACCCCTCTCCCATCTCGACTGATAGCCTCCACCGAGCCATTTCCGCCGTCCATTTCCCCAATTCGATAGTCATCCTTCTCTCTCATCCCAACTATCCGTGTACCCATGCATCCCACGTCCTTGACCATTCTGTTGCCTAAAGAAGGAGATGACCATCTCTGCCAGGATTGGTTACAGTAATATCCCCAACAACCACATTAAATAGAAAGCATGGACAAAAGGAGAAAAGGACATAGCACAGCTCTAGAACAGAAGTTATCAGTCATGGACTTCACTACTTCGAGCATTCCAACTACCTAAAGGACATCACAACAGTTGTACAGATCAGATTTTCCCAGTGAATCAAGCAACCTCGTCCAAAGACTCCATCAGACAACTAAATGCAATTGGTGGTCAACTATGACCCCTCCATACCTAAATGCCCAGGTGCCATTGTAATGTAAATTTATAAATACCCAGGAGCAAGATGTAATCAAGGTTGGCATTTGATGTAAGGTTCAACTTCTGGAGACTGTAGACATTTTGTCACTTGCAACGTCTCATCTTCATTTTCAACAAATACAAGCTTCTTTTGTTGTTAATTGCTCACTGTCCATTTTCCTCTGTTCTAAGCTTGTACCTAAGATGTTGTGTTCATGATCTCTTGATGTTTAGCACTAGATAACTTTCATCTTATCTCTGTGTTAGAATCTTGAATGCATCACTGAATAGGTTGCTCAAGTTTCTTTCTATCTAATGCAGGAGAGCTGTCATCCTATCTTTGCATTAATAGATTAGATTTGCAGGTTTTCGTACTAGTTGTCGCCGGCCATCGCATGGTCTTGTGTATCTATTGGTGTGGTTAGTATTCTCCATATTCACCTAATATCTAAACTGTGAGCATTGGTGGTCTAAAGCCTTGTAGTCTGAGGGTGTTCATGCATGTCTGAAGTGAAACAGAGTAGAAGTGGTTATTAGGCTTGAACCAAACCATTATTCCTTCCATTGAACCTGCAACAATAGTTTAATTTATATGTTACCAAGCATCTCTAAGCTACAACCTAAGAGAGTTTCTTGGAATCTTAACAGAAATAATGACATTTGAATTCATTTAGTCATGTAATTTGTTCATAATGTCATGGTTTTTTAATTTTATGGTTGAAAAAATTCCAATTTCTTTTGTATCTAGCATGTTATGGTTGAAAACATGTTGAATTTATACTTAGGAAAGAGAAATTTTATTATACCAAAAACATTAGTGTGGTTTTTTCCTCATAAATGACTTTTTTTGGCACATAAAAATTCAGTTTTACTAGCATTTTTTAAAAATGTTGAAAATTGACCCTAAAAAAAATCATCGTTCCAGTGTCACCACTTTTTCTTTTTCAAGGTGTTTTTTGCATGAAAAATTCGTTTTCACTACCATTTTTAAAACATGTTCAAAATTGACCCAAAAAAAAACATCGTTCCAGTATACACACTTTTCGTTTTTAGCACTGTATTTGATGTTTTTTTGGGGTATTTTTGCCAGAGTTCCCATTTTGAGTTTATAGTTCCCGTTTCAAAATTTACATTTTTCATACAATCCATTACTCCACCTAAGATTGGATGGCTTGACACAGTAGGACATAGGAATGATAGGTGCTCTTGAGTCGAACATCAACGCAAGTTCTTTCAAACACCCCATTGATTCCGCATATCAGGGAGAGAAAATAGCTGTGTGCGTGGAGGTCATTTGAATAATGCATTTGATTCGATTTGAGAAGTTAAGCCAACTCCCTCTTTCAATTCTTCAATGTCAAAAAATGATCTAAGATTGTGTTTGCAAAGGCGATTATAGATATCACTGGCAAAGGGCTTTGTGGAATCAGGACCGCGATGATTAATAAAAATATCATACACATTGTATTTTTGTTGGCATAGGAGGCAGATGCCGAGGTGGATGAGGATGTTGTACTATCACAAATTGAAATTACAAGATGGTATGGTTGTTCTCAGGAAAAATGACTACCAAAAGATGACCCAAGATTCGACACTTACCCTTATGAGCTCTTCAATTTTCCTATTCTCCTATAAGACAATGTCTTAGACTATCCACACTCTTTGCTTCAACATCATAAGATTTTTCTTGAAATGCGTGATCTTTTCCCGAAAATCCTCTACTGGAAATTCTGGTGCCCTGCTAAATGCTTTTTTATTTGTCTGCACTTAATGCTCAACTATCATAGCTCTAGGTTGAACCTTGAACTGACTCTCCAGAAATGGCTCATCCTACATACTATATTTGTCATGTTGCCCCTCATGATCATGCTCATCATGTTGGTTTATTAACACTAGCTCCTCACTTGAGTCTCCTTGAAAGTCTTCTTCCTGACCTTTTCCATGTGTGGGGACAATCTGTTGTTCACCTCTCTGGTTGTCAAACATGGATGTACTGGTGGACTGTTATCTACACCTGATTTCTCATACTCTTCATGGATGTTCTTCTGGATATCTATGGACCCAATTATACAAGAGTCTACCACATCATAAGGAGGAATTACCTCCTTCCTTTCCTTGTGTACTTTTTCAACCTGACTTATTATCATCAACTTGTCATGCAAGTCTCTCTCAAAAACATTATGCTGCTACTCACCATCTGTATTTCACTGCTTGGATCCTTCATGGGTGCTCTCCTAAAAGACAATGAACCCAACTATGGCTGAGTCCCCATGATCTGAAGGAGTCTCCAATTGTTTTTCCCTTGTTGCCTTCTTATCTCCTGGACATGAATGGTTAAGTGCCCAAGGTCCCTTACAGAGAAAACATAGTCCTCTCCTTCTTAGTTCATTCTTGTTATAGGTTTTACTTCCTTTGTTCTTGCTTCCTCCACCAATCATTTTAAGCTCCTTCTTAGTCAACACCCTTCTGAGAGATTTTATGTTTTACATGAGCAACTTCTCGACCAGATCATAGGAAGCTGGTGATACAATTAGTTCCTTTCTTCAAATGGTCAACAATTTGGATCTCAATATCTTGCAGATGTCAGCATATCCTTCTAAAAACAAGGAGATAATCTATGCATGCTTATTTTGATACTATCTGGATGAGCTGATATAATGTTGGTGTAAAATTTCTAGAAAACCTAAAACGAACAAATCCTCACATTCCAGGTTCAGCATGAATGTGCCAAAAGCTAAACTCTACCATGAGTTCTAAGATTTTGCATTGCTTGTGAAAGGTAGAAAGCATGATGTTGTTAAACCCCTAAAGGGCTTCTACTATCAACTGCAATACCTCTCTCATGATATCATTATTGTAAAGAGTGGTTGCAATTTTAAAGTCATGATCCTACTAAGACAAGAAGCAATTGTGAGCATGACCTCTTCACAAGGATGCTCCCAAAGTTTGGGTTGTATTAATGCAAGCATAGATGGTTTGAGAGCCCAACGGAATTTTTTCCATTCTAGTTGCCCAACCTTAGATAGACATGTGTCTAATTCCTCCCACTTATGAAATTCTATGACTGAATTTGTTCATTGTAGCTCAGATCCAAGTGTGAAGAGCTTAGCCCCTCTTCCCTAGCCTTGCTTCACTTCCCATGGGCACTTTTGTTGCAGAATGGCATAGACTCTTTTCGAGAAAAGTCTATTGTTATGTTCTAAAGTGATATTGCTGCAAAAATACCCTCATGTTTCTTTTAGTTCATCTAAAATTTTGCCTAGAATTTTTTAGGTGTTTTTTTAGAGAAAGTCCCATCTTCAAAGAAAGAATTTTATGATATCCCTTACATCAACAATTTGAAAAGATAAAAAAAATTCTATTATATAGATATATATATTAAAATAAATTAAAATAAAAAAATCCAGAACTCCAAATAAATTCCAAAACATAGTTAGACAAAAGCTACTAAAATAAATATCTGCAACTAATTAAAGAAAATAACCAAAATCATGCGTCTCACTAAAATATTGCATGAATTTGTTCCACGTCATGGTAATTTTGAAGAGAGAACACCGAGTATACATCTTCGTGAAATGCAACTGACAACCCACATGTCAACTGAAGAAGAGTACAGTAAGTATTCCAGCAAAAATTCAGGAGCTTTGTACCATGTAGTCACCACCTGTGCAGTATGGAAGCTCTATGCTGGTTGTTCCTTGGCCCCTGAACCCTGGCTATAGCTGCTGCAATTTTTACTTAACTGTCCACAGCCCACGACCCCTGTCAGTGCTTATCCGGTCCAGGGCACAAATTTAATTTATGGTATGATATATCAACTACCCAAACGACGGGTGGACAACCAAGCCTGGTTCCATTCAGTGATGCGCCCAGGTTCTTACAGTGATGCGGCATATTGGCTAATGACCGCGTGGTTCTACAAATACCCTTTGCAATCCTTGTGATCAGTCGATGATATATTGTGGCCCCCACTTCTCTACAGCTGTTCGAGATACGAGATTTTTGCCACATAACTCACGATCTCCAGCTTAATTCAACTATAATGCCTTTGCTCGGCCCTATGGTGTATATGTAGTTGTTCTGCAAATTACGCTGGCATTCTGATGGTGCACACAAAGGATGAACAATTGATGATGAAATTCAGTTGTATGGAAGGCATAAATCTGATACCACTATAAGATCACAAATCTTAAAAATTTTAACAGATCAATTACACTTTAGTGTTCTAGTTAGAATTCCTTGCAATCAAAGCACTGAATACAACAAGATCTAGAAATGTAGCCTTATTTATATTATTAATTGAAGAAAATAGTACATGCCCATATAAGAATATCGGAACCCTTGCAATGGCATGCACAACTGCTCATTAAAAGAGAAAAAAAAAAAATTTGAAGCACAATCGTGGACCTTAGATAGATCTACCACACACATTACACCCACGGGGTTTTTGTCCATGTGATCAAATTAGAACTGGGCTCACAAAGTTCTCAACAAAGACAAAATAGATAGATAACTCAAGATGATCCAAATTCCTAGCTCCTATCCCCTTTTATACGCCTGATGGGCTCTCTAGAAACTTTATTTTATTATTTTACCTCGAAGACAAATACCATGAACTGATACAATGGGAAAATACCACAATAAATACCATAGGCAAATTTTTTTGTCTATTTTAACTATATAAAAAAGAGAATATTACATTATGTGAATGCCGAAAGTGACAAGAGCCTAGCAATTTTCGCATTGTGGACCCATGCCCTATGGTTTGGTGTGGACGAAACTTTTTCTTCTTGTCGTCAAGATCATGGATGACACACTATAAAGGCGCGTCATAATTTACACTTAAAATGTTGTTCTCAATAAATTAAAGTGTTGCTCTCAATAAATTAAAAAATATTTTCTGTGTGTTATAAGTCGATTATTCTGAGAAAGTGGAAGGAAAATGAGAAGGGAAGTGGTTCGAAATTTCATTTAAAAAAAACCGTAATCTCACCCTACCACCAATTAGGTTTAGGGCACTGACCACTTTTAGTGGATTCGTAACAAAGTGAGTAGACATCACATTTTTCAAAAGAGAAGTCCTTTGGTCGCATAAACCTTTTCTTGTCGTATAATGGAGAACAAGTACCATCGATTCACATAAAGATGAGCAATAATGTTTTATTAAGTATTTTGATGTGACACTTATTTGTAGGATGAGAGTTACATGTTTTTGGTAATTTTAAAGACTTTAATTCAAAAAATATTAATTTCTTATTTATGTGGCTTGTATTTATTTGAAATTTAAAATATAATGTTTTAATAAATAAATGTTTAATTTTTTTAATGTTAAATTTATTTAAAAATAAATGTCTAAAAATGTTAAATTTATTTAAAAATAAATGTTTAAAATGTA